>JALMQS010000228.1:2974324-2984956 GCA_024734495.1 Forficula auricularia
ATATAAAAAAAAAAAAAAAAAAAAAATTACAATATGTATGATATAAAAACAAAAATTACAATAAACAGGATATAAAAACAAAAAAAAATAACAATATATAGGATATAAAAACAACAAAATAACAATATATAGGATATAAAAACAAACATATATATATATTAGGCTAGGTGCCTCCGTAGCTCTGCTTTTTCAGGGCGAAGTGTACTGGTTGGTTGCTAGTTTAAACCTCGCTGAATGCATCGGGATTGCTAGGCTAAATGCCGGTGGAGTTCTGTCTCAAAACGATCAGGGCGCACTATCCTCCTCAATTCAACCGGCAACGCGTTCCACACTTTCGTTGCCGTCACTTTGAAAGAATCTGCCACCATCTTGCTCCTGTGGGGTGGACAGACCAGTGCACGCGCCCGCTCCGAGGGCCCACAGACTAGCGCACGACCGAGGTAGTCGGGCGCACGTCCCGAGAGGACCCCATGCACAAACTTCGCATATCTATACATACGATATGCACCAAGGCTCATCCCCACAATCCTGGCCGCGAACCTGGACACACTAGCTCTAGGCTCAAGATTGTATATGTACCTTGCACAGGCATTGAAGGCAACCGACAAACGTCGACTGCTTATACTGTCCAGGTTATAATGCACTGTATCACAATAAAGGAAGTGGGGAAGAACAACGGCTACAATTAAAATTAAAATAAATTCTGTTCAAAATATCATGTTATCTTTAGTCAATGTTCTCCTGACGATGAGTTAAGAGCTCGAAATATATAGAGTAAACTAAAAAAAATCTTTGTATTTTAATTTTTCTCCTTGTGAAACACCACCAACTCCAACCTAATTTAATCTCAGAAAGTTAGTAAATATTCTGTTTTTATAGATAATTCTTTTTTTTTTTTTTGTTTTAATTTGTATATGAGATTAATTAATGAGATATTCACTTTTACAGGATTTTAGAAAGATAAACTAAATTAAGACAACTATATATACAAATCTACAAAAATAAAAATAATCATCGTTCATTCACTATTTCGGCCCACCTAGCTGACAAGCAATTGCTCAATGGCTGCTTGCTCAGCATACTCACTAGGCCAGGTAACAAGAATTTTTTTAAGCGGACCCCAATGATTTTTGAAAAAAAAAATATTAGATAGTTATCACTATGAAAATAAAGTGAACAGTATTATAAATAATAATTTTTCGTGGATTTGCTTTTACATTTATGATTTCGTGTAGTGTTATGAGCTCATCTAGGTGCATACCTGATACAAAATGTATAGGTATATATATAAAATATTTAATAAAATCTATAATACTAAAAATGTGAGTTCAGATATCAAGCACGTAATGTAACCTCAACCTGGGCTCGTGAGAATTTTATATATATGAAGAAAGTATACACTTACTGTGTGCCTTCTGGCTGCACGGGCAACTCACATATTTTTCAATTTGTATTCCAAAGTGGGGGAAAAAACGTCCGCTCCCAGAGAAAGATTTCTGTTGAACTAAAACAGAGTTAGATAAAGTGGTAGGCCACATTATCACTTTGACATTCGGAGAATGAAATCCAAATAAATTAATATTTATTGAAGGAAAGTAAAAATAGAAATTTATGGGAAATATACTAAACAGAGACTATTCAGAAACTATCAGGCTCTTAGGTTTGTTTAGAAATTCTCAATTTATTTACTAATATTTATTGTTTTTAAGAGTATATGCCAGGCAGCACATAATGTTTGAAAGACATGCCTTTTTGGTACATAGGCGGATGTCTTTCTTACGAAAATAAAAGAACATACGAATGAAACCTCCAACATATTTAAAACGTGTTTTTGATGTAACCCAGTGTCCTTTCTATGGATGTTAGCTCAAAGACGCCCTTCTACGTCTTTTGGGCATTTCTGAACGAATTTTGGTGGTAACTTAAAAGATAACTTAGAATATCTGTTAGAAAATGTTTTTCCTCGTTTTTTGGACGAAGATTATAGTGCATTGCTACGTCATCATAATATATTAGTTTCCTGGATTTTCTTATTGGTGGATCTTGATGGGGGAGGGAGGATTGAGAATATTAAATTCTAGACCTAGGTCCTGATTAGACAAAATTTTGCAGATAGTAACGATTTTTAATTTCAGAGAAATGGATACAACTTTTCTAATTATAATTTAAATATAGGTACATGTATAATATATATATAACAATATACGTGCAAAGAAACGGAATCACCTCCCATGAGAGTTGTAAAATATAATTTTCATTCTCAAATATAAATAATGTTATATTATTAATATAAATTATACCGTATTAAAGCCAAAGATTAAAGATTAAATCAATGTTTACACCAAAAGTCATCAAGTTAATTTTTAATTATTTGACTTGGAATGAAAAATTAGGAAAAATAAAAATTTTGGAGTTTGAATATTATTCAAATTCAACAAAATAAATAAATAAATAAAATAATAATAAAAACTTTATTTAAGCATTTTTACTTTATCCAATGCGAAGCATGGGGAAAGTATTTTAATCGGTCTCGCGGCATGCGCGACTTCAAAGGGTCCTCAGGTAAAGACTACGGAACCCAAGGACTCAATTAAAGTCACAAATTGTAGTATTCAATTAGGTTGAATTTTAGCACTTGACGGTTTTGCCAAAAATTACATGGAGTCTCGTCGAGAGGCCAAAAAGTGCGATTTTTTCATTTAGTGCGTGCGGATGTATGGATGTATGGATGTATGGATGGATGTTATCGTTTATTTGGCCCATGATTTTTCCACACCGTTGCACCGATTGAAATGAAATTGAAAAGCTACGATTATTTTAACAAAATAAAGCGCTGATTAGTTTTTGGTACATATCGGCCCACAAACATTAGTTATTTATTTCAGTACTTTTTTAGTTTTTTCTAAATATCTTGAAAATGACTTAACAAATTTTGATGAAATTTAATATCCTAATTAAGTACATTAGGAACCACAAAAAAGGTTAAATAAAGTTTTTAGTAAAATTATATTTTAAAGTACTTTACTCTAGAGTAAGATAGTACTTTTTTAAGTTTTTATTTTAAATTCTTTAAAATTTATTCATTTGATCGTTTTAATATAGCTCATTTAACCTTGCTTAAGTAAGAATGGATAGGCTTCTCTCTGTGAAATGCTAAACATTTGAGAGGAAATTTTATAAGTAACCATAGCAACTGCGTTGTTTTCTTATCCGTTACCTTTGCTGAAGACATAGAGGAATCGAGTTAAAGTCAAAAATAGCGATTGATTATCATCTAGTACTTGAGGAATAACCATTCTATATTGGATTTTTGACGTTTCGGTTTTTATTGGTAACCATTGCTGATGACATGGAGGAATCGACTTAAAATCAAAAATAGCGATTGTTTCTCATCTAGTACGTGAGGAATAACCATTCTATATTGAATTTTTGACATTTCGGTTATTATTGGTAACCATTGGTGAAGACACAGAGGAATCGACTTAAAATCAAAAATAGCCATCGATTCTGATTTAATACATGAGGAATAACAATTCTACATTAGGTTTTTGACTTTTCGATTATTATTGGTAACCATTGCTGAAGACATGGAGGAATCGGCTTAAAATCAAAAATAACGATCGATTTTTATCTAATACTCGAGGAATAACCTTATTGCATTCCATTTTTGATGTGTTGACTATTAATGGCAACCTCTACTGAAAACTTGGAAGAATCGACTTAAAATCAAAGAGACTAAATTCTTTTTTGGTAAACAACTCAAGCTTGAGAGGGTTGCCATTAATAGTCAACACATCAAAAATGGAATGCAATAAGGTTATTCCTCTAGTATTAGATAAGAATCGATCGTTATTTTTGATTTTAAGTCGATTCCTTCATGTTTTCAGCAATGGTTACCAATAATAATCGAAACGAAAAATCTCATGTAGAATTGTTATTCCTCAAGTATTAGATGAGAATCGATCGCTATTTTTAATTTTAAGTCGATTCCTTTATGTCTTCAGTCTTCACCAATGGTTACCAATAATATATCTTATTAATAACCGAAACGTCAAAAATCGAATGTAGAATGGTTATTCCTCGACTGTTAAATGAGAATAGATCATTATTTTTGAATTAAAGTCAATATGAACTGCAAATTACAAGTGATATCTGATTAATAATAAAGGAATAAACTTATTAATATTTCAAATGAATTTGGATAAAGTTTAGCAACGATCCGTTGCAGTTTATTTAATATTTAGTATTGGGGGGCCCCCGGGCGGGGGGGGGGGAAAAGTTTTAAATTTCTAATAAATTTCAAAGAAAACCCTCAATGTATAATTAAACTAATGAAGAAAGAGTGATTCCATTTCTTTTTGCTGGTGAGTGTACCATATATACAATTATACATATACGATTTGACTTCAGCTGTACAATTGCAATATTGTAAGACTTGAGTACCTCATCAGAATTCTTGCGAGAATAACATTGGATAAAAATGTAGTATATATGGTTCGTAGATATTTTTTAATGTTAGTAGCGTGAGTATAAAAAAATTAATAAAAATAAAATAAATATAAATTAAAAACAAAAAAATAAAAAATGTATTGAAATTAATTAAATTTTACCTAAATGAACTGAACTTGATAAGCATCTGAGCTCACCTAACGGTGGTCGGCTCGTGGATATTTGAACGTGTTAATATAGTACTAAATCTCTATCTGGGACTTTTGTAGATCTAGTATTTCTGGAAACAGGCCTGAATTTGCTCAAAATATATATATTTTCACCACATATACAGAAGATAATAGTTTAATTGCTGCTTTGGACTGAATTCTCTTCATGATGATGTCAGAAGATTGCGTGTCATTCACTTATTGGCGAAAATCATGTAGGGTAACAATTTATCGACCAAGTAAATGCATTGCTCTTTTAGAATAATTGAAATTGTTTCCCCGATAACTTTCTGCCCCCCAGATGTAAGGAGGGGTGAATTACCTATTCCATTCCATGTAATTATTAATTCTATATAACTACTCTGAATCGATTTTCACCATTTGCTACTGATATTGCCTTTTTGTTTTGTAACTCAAAACTAGCCTGGAATAAATTAAATGCCTGACCTCTTTGAAGATAGTGATTAGATTGAATAGTTTACTTAATGTAATTGATCAATTTTGTGAATAATTTTAGAAGAAAATATTATTGAAACAATGAACCCCTCATGGAATAAAATGATTAAAAAATATATATATGATATATAATTTTCTAGGTTATTTTTGTTTTTGTTCTTTAACAGAAACTAAAGCATAAAAATATATCTTTGGATTTGAACTCAAATTTCACGTTCAACCTTCTATGATATGTATATATAGCTTAAAAAATGTGTCTTCTCTGTTATTTTTAAAAACATTTAACTCATCAAATAAGCAATTAATTATTTTGGAAAAAATAGTAAATTTTTATTGATAAGTTACTTTATATTTAATATTAACCATATTCGAATGATTCATTTTCATCTTTATATAAAAATGTATGAAGATTTATTTCAGGGAGTTCTTTGAAAATCCTCTGGCCATAAATTATTCTCTTTTGTATTCCAGTGAACACCGATATATAATCCTAATAAAGGAGCTTCTTAATTCCAGAAAATCTCTGACCATAGAGCAGCTCTTGCTATTCGCGGCTTTATCTGTCGATGCAACTACCAACCTTCCGGAAACTACCTTCCTGGTGGTGCTTCGGATAAAGAGGCTCGATAACAAGTGGCCGACATTAAATGACAATGCTTTCCCTGCGATGGATGCTTAACGACTTTATAGTGTCAGCCAGGTATAAAATATACACAATGACTCTTTACGATCCAGCACAGTTATATTGTACTCTGACTGACATGATCTTGTATTATAGATCGGCTATTTATCATTTATCCCTTTCTATGAAAACTTTAAAAAGTGCAGACTTCAATAAATTCTCCTTTTCATTGTTTTACAAGGGTAGAAAAAAGATCAGAATAAAAAGAGCCTCTGTGTATGAAATTGCTTTTGTGCACTATCTACCAAAATATTTAGTTTCAAATCTTTTAAAATATTTGTAAATAATGAATTTTGTTAATTCTATATAAATTATACCGTATAAAATAGTTTTTTTTTAATTGAGTAGTTTTAACTTTTTTTAATAAATAATATATTTACCCCTTTTTAAAATAATTTGCCTCTTTCTATTTTAATTTTGAAACTTATGTTAGGTGTTTTTTAATTGTTTCAGTTCTTGTTACAATATTTTGAGAAAGATATTGATATTATAAATTTACAAAAGAAGAACATTTTACAATCAGATAAATGTTGGTCCGGGATTTAGTATGATATGGTCATAGAACAATTTGAGGGTGAGCGCTGAAAGAATATTTAAAGTTTAAACTTGCTCCATTTCCCATATCTTTATTTACAGAAGGTTTGCTTAAGGACATATAAGATCGTCATTATGTACCTTCGCTTTTTACGCCTTGTACATCTAATATAAAAGTGGGAGATAGCAAAGCTGAAATTATAGAAGCCGGATATTTCTTACATAAAGTCGTGTAGCATCCTAATGATTCTTTTGGATTGATTTGTGAAAATTATGTTAAATATATAAAAAATGATTATCATTCAAATCACATCCTTGTTTTTGCTTGTTTATAGTAAGAAAAAAACACAAAAAGTGCTTAAAGACTTCGGCGATCTAAAAAGAATACTTCTGCAGCTGTTGTTTTCGATGATTTTGAATCTATAAGTGACACAAGATAAATTTTTGACAAATTAAAAAAAGGAAAGCCGGAAATTTCAAATCAATTTTTGTGTCATCTCATTAAAAATACACAATCTATTTTTCGCTAAGTACTGAAAAAATTACTAGAAATTTTTTTCTCTTTTTTAGATGTCTCCCTTAGCTAGAATTAAATATATTATTTTTGTCTGGAATGTATATATATAGTATTTTAGTGGGAGCAGAGCTCAGGGCAAGAGTTCGATGTTGAGTCATCAAAAATTATCTTCTGAATATATTCAAATAAAACACTAAATAAATTTACTGTAGATATTTTACCATTCACTGATTGCACCCTTCGATGCGTAAGCTACGGTACAGAATGGAAAATTATTTGTTCCGCCACTGGTGCGCCTCCAATGAACTTATAATATATAAGCCTAAACTTGTCAGAAAGTAAACATCATAACCACGAATATATAAAACCTACAATTTATCATTTTATTTCCCGCTTAAAATCAATTTTAATGGAGATATGGCTAATTCAAAATGACCGATTCAAATAGATTGGAGAAATTTTTGGATTTATTATTTATTTATAGTTTATTGATGGATTGAGAAAGTAATATCAAATAAAAATGTCCTACCGCAAGTAAATTAACTGTTATTCAATATTTTTCTGATCTAATTCTGATCTACTATGCATACTTTCATGTTATTAATCAATTTGACATTTATTGTCAATGGATTATTACACCCTATAAAAGGTTACAAATATGTTTAACAAACAAATCAATATATAATTATTTACATCAATTCAATATGGACACTCTTATTTAATCATTCACATGTCCGTTTTTGATAAATCTGTCTTTTCATGATTTGCTGGGTAATACAATATTTATATTATAATTGAAGTAGATTTAACTCTGATTGACAAAAAGGGGAAAAGATAAATTACTGCTTATTTTTGTCCATAACTCATGAGCCATTTAAGAATATGGTGTCGATTATAAATTAAGCAAAAAAGCTATTGAAATGGTTATTTTAGGTTTGCGTTTTTATTAACTAATACAGGGACCTTTGTTAACTTACGGAAGATTTTCAATAATTAATTTATTTATATGACTATCTCATTATAGTAAAATTTTAGTGTAAACTTTACACCAAGAACTTAACCAGGTAATGTGCCATTTTAATGTGAAAGATGTACATCCACGAAAATCCAATATAAAATAATTTTAGCAAAACTTTTATTGTACTATTTTTATATTTATAAATATATATATTATTTTTATAAAAAAAAATTGCCACCCCCCTCTAGAAAAATTTTTACGTGGGCTTTATGCCTATATAATGAAATTTAGGGAAACATTGTTATTTATTTTCATATCATTAAAACTAGTGTTATTGCTAAAATAATAAATAAATATTTTATTAAACAGTTTTAAAAAATTTTACAAAAGAAACATACAAAAGATGTTCAATGTATATAGCAGTCTTAGTTATTTCCGATCTTATATATTGAGAGTTCGTTAGAAATGGATTAGTCCGAAAATTCTCGAATCATCTTTATTAATTTTTTTTTCTATTATTTTTATTTTAATAGTTCTTCAGCGAGAACAATTTTTATTCGACTAAAGCTCGTCTGAATTTGTCTTTGACATGCTTGAACTGGGAGATATACTATTAGGCAGCATCTTCATACCTTCTACCCGGACCCTTTTCGGAAAAATCATTCATTTTAATTGCCCCTTGAAATATGCGAGAATTTCATTTTTCATCAAGCAATATACTTTTCAAAAGAAAAAAATGTTTTTTATAGAAATATTTGAAATAACGGATAAAAATTTTAAAATTTAAAGACCTCCTGAAATTTTGATGTCGACCTTATATATTTATTAAAATACTCTAAATGTTTGAAATTTTAGAGATGCGCCCCATTCACAGCATCCATGGATCGCACGCCACTGATGCATATATAACAAGACCTAGGTTCCGTCTTTATCTGTTAATATATATTATTCCTTCAGAGCCGTTTCACTAAGAATATATTTTTACAGAAATAATCTGAACAAATGATCACAATTCATTTTTCTATATTTTGAATTTTCCCAAAGAATGGTTTATTTGACTAGTTGAAGAAACCCCATGCAAATCTTCTAAACGTTTCATTTATATTTGATGGACTTTTAGCTCATCTTTTTTAAAGCCCTTCAGGCGTCGTAATACGCTCACTTTTCTCAAATACCTTTTAGCGAGATATCATGTAGAAAATTCTTTTAAAAACATTTTTCTTGTCATTTCTAAATGCAATTCTCAAAAGTGAGGTCGGTATTTTATGATTTGTTATATGGGGTCATTTAGAGATGGAATTGAATTGTTACTGCTGTCAAATTAACTGTAGAATAGTGGTCTAAGTCTCTTTATTTTGGATTTATTTGCATAATAAGCATTAAAAAATAAATATGTATTTACTTCAAAACTTAAAATATCTTTTTTCATTATTAGAAAGATGATTCAATGAGAGAGACATTTTTGGACTTTATTTGCTAAATTCATATATGTATATTAAATTAAAATATAACAACAACTGTACAAACACAATTTTATATGTGATCATAAGCAATACAATTTTTAATATTCTCTATGGAAGATGGCAAAATAAAATTTGACCGAAACGTCTCAAGGAGAATTTTTTGGTTTTTTCTTTGATTGGCTGCTATTTCTCAATTTTCTTTCGCATATTTTTTAAATTACTCAAAGAATGTTTAAATTATAATTTTTAAGAAAAAAATAAAACCGACTTCAAAAAGATTAAATGCAACAAATAAAATACACTAGGGGGTATAAAATAATTATTATCTTATTTAGTTACAACTAAACGACGAAATATTAACATGAAATTACTTTTTGAAGTCGGTGCCAAACATATACCTTTTATGAATCGCACTCGACGGATCTTACTTTTAGTACGTTTGGCGGGTACGCTCGCTTATAGGTATAGTTTGTTTGGCACCAACTTCAAAAAGTAATTTCATGTTAATATTTCGTCGTTTAGTTGTAACTAAATAAGATAATAATTATTTTATACCTTTTAGTGTATTTTATTTGCTGCATTTAATTTTTTGAAGTCGGTTTTATTTTTTTCTTAAAAATTATTTTTATTTTTCTCTTTTTAGTGATGTTATTAATAGTGATCATATCATCAGAACTTGACCAAATTAATATGGCACCATCTCTAAGATACCCCCTTTCAAATAAAAAAAGAATCATCGAAATCGGTTCATAAACAAAGAAGTTAGGCCTGAACAAACCTAACAAAAATGGTCTAATACCAATGAAAAAAAACGGGACCATTCGGAAGCTAGACTGAACCCAAAACAATTTTTTTTTCAAAATCGGTTAGCAATTGGCGGAGATATGAGGTAACATAGACACACAAAAAAAAATTAGTCGAATAGAGAACCTCCTCCTTTTTGAAGTCGGTTAAAAATAAAATTTCGGTTTTCCGGGGTATACATATATGTATATTAGAGCTCATTGTGTATAAAAATAACAAGGAGAAAAATAATTTTCCGACATGATTTTTTCTATCTGTGTGCCTGCCTGTTTGGATTCCGAAACCCACTCTAACCCAAGAACGGTAAGTCATAGAAAGTTCTTTCTCTGGCAAATCTTTATATTATTTTCAATGCAGGGAAGTGATTAAATTTTCGGTTCCTTAGCTTAGAACTTCTGGTTCAAAAATGTAGAAAATATCACTTTTCGAATGATTTTATTGAGATTTTAAGGCGATGTCATAATATAGGTATAAATAAATTATTTATAATTAATTTTACTATATACGAATTATCAGAGACTAGTCTGAGAGTGTGACGAGTCTTGAAAAAAGTTTTCATT
>JALMQS010000228.1:2986412-3001186 GCA_024734495.1 Forficula auricularia
AAAACGGGACCATTCGGAAGCTAGACTGAACCCAAAACAATTTTTTTTTTCAAAATCGGTTAGCAATTGGCGGAGATATGAGGTAACATAGACACACAGAAAAATTAGTCGAATAGAGAACTCCTCCTTTTCGAAGTCGGTTAAAAATAAAATTTCCGGTTTTCCGGGGTATACATACTATATAATATTTGTCTAGATTAATTTGTAACAACGCTTAGCTTCCTTTTTCCGCCACTAGATGTCCCGGCGATCAATTTCAAACAAGATCGAATATGGCCCAGTCAAATTCAAAACTTTATGTCGAAATTGAAATCACAGATACATGAAATATACTTTAATCAAAAGAGAGTAAATTTTTCTGATTAATCGTTTGGTTAATCATATCCATAATTTAATTAGTTTTATATTAAATAAGACGTACACGTTTCGTCATTTTATTTGTGACTTTCTCAGCAACTTAATTCTCAAATCAATTTCCGATAATTATGTGAAATATTCTATCTAAAAAAATTGGAAAAGAAGAAAAAGAATGTTTCTCATAATGATATTGGACAATTGAGTTGAGAAATAAGTCGCTGAGAAAGTCAAAAATAAAATGACGAAACATACGTCTTATACTATATATATTTGTAACAACGCTTAGAAATTTCTCTAAAAAAATTACCCTTGCCTAGAATCGAACCGACGAACTCTTGAACTAAGGGCACGAGCTCTAGCCATTAGACCAATGTAACATTAATATTTATATATCTTGATTTCTTGTTACTAAACTATATATTTTTGATTTAGTCTTTGTGTCGAGATAATATTGTATCTATTTGAACTCGAATGAAAATGAAAATCACCAGATTTTAAATTTAAGAAACATTAAATATATATTAATTAACGAGTCAAATTTGAAATATAATTGTCAGCTCGGATTTTAAATCGATGGCTCCAATCGATTAGCTAACTGTGTACCGAAATATAATTTAATTTTGGACTCGAATTTTTGAAATGAAAGACCTTAATTCATTTTAAAATAAGAAACATTAAATATATTGATAATTGTCCCCCCAGGCCACCCAAAAAATTAAAGAGGCAAAACTTTTAAGAGACGATGTATTTTCTGTAGTTTACGGTATACATTTTGGAGTGTGGTTTTTTAAGAGGAATAAGATTTTTGGACGAGACGTCGCCTGCCAGGGCTTCATTCGGAGGGCCGAGTTGAGGGCAAAAAGAAGGCACGCACGAAAAGCTCGTATACAAGGTATTAGAGCTCATTGTGTATAAAATAACAAGAAGAAAAATAATTTTCCGACGTGTTTTTTCTATCTGTGTGCCTGCCTGTTTGGATTCCGAAACCCACTCTAACCCAAGAACGGTAAGTCATAGAAAGTTCTTTCTCTGGCAAATCTTTATATTATTTTCAACAATGCAGGGAAGTGATTAAATTTTCGGTTCCTTAGCTTAGAACTTCTGGTTTAAAAATGTAGAAAATATCACTTTTCGAATGATTTTATTGAGATTTTAAGGCGATGTCATAATATAGGTATAAATAAACTATTTATAATTAATTTTACTATATACGAATTACCAGAGACTAGTCTGAGAGTGTGACGAGTCTAAAAGTTTTCATTTTTCTTTCCACTTATGTTTATAGAAAATCAACTAATGAACCTTGGGTTTCCATAATATTATTCTCTGAAAAGTCTAACGATAAACCGCCATTAACAAAATACTTTCTTTAAGAAGTAAATTCATTTCTTTCAAACCGTCGACTGAAGATGAATGCAAGATCTTCAAACTTACATTTAAATAAATTGAACGTATAAAATAGGTTATTATAAAGTTTTAGAAAATGCAGAAAGAAAAGAAAATTGAATTTTTAGTATTTTCAAAGAATGAATGGTACTTGTAGGTTAATTTTGAAAATACATGTGATGTATGTAGAAGTAGATAATACTTATATGAAACAACTTTTAATTGGATTAATTATAGAATTTCCAAACCCTTTAAACGGATATTTTTCTAAATTATATAGATACTTCAAATTATCCTTTATTATATTTTCCGTAAACTCTATTATAAAAGGCCGCTTAGAGGTTTTGGACGGATATTTGCTAAAAGGATAAGTAGAAATAAAGATTTAGACTCTGGCTTGGGAAAAATAAGCAATTTAACTTTATTATGTTTTCAAACAATAAAGTGCAGGACTAAATATAAAAGAAAGATTTTCTTATTAGCTGGTGGAGTCAAAAAGCTTTTAAAACTTGCTGGTAACTCAAGATGGAACAGAGCCCGAAGCCAACGCGCGCGCTCCATCTCTCGGACGCATTTTTGTCTCTTAACTCCTTTTCCTGTTATTCCTACCCTTGCCCTCAGGATACTATATTCTCCAGGGCTTTCGAAACCTCGGTGTCGTCAAAGACCTAAGAGACAGATTAATTAAATTGCTTCCATCGGAGGCCCATTCGAAGTTCATTTACCCAGTGGCGGAAAAGGATTGTAGGTCGTGATGGCCTAAGAAATGGAAAAAGAGCAATAATATTGACAAACTTCATGACCTACCCTAGCACTCCCCAAGGAGATGTAATTTGAGTAAATTTCTCGTCTCTCGGGCAACGATAGCCCGTTCAAAGTAGACTATTGTCCAGCCAGCTATCCCATTTGAAAGTTATTCCTTTTTTTCCTGTGCAATTACGGTAAAGAACAACTCTTCAAACACCTTTGAACATTTTTTCTGATCCGTGCAACTTTTGTTCCTCAACATCTGTTTCCATTTGGGGTAGAGTTGTATGTTTTTGCTTTTGTGTTGAATCGTCTCGTAGGTCTAAAGAACGCCGATGGGTCAATTATAACGAGGAGAGAGAGATCCGGGTTTACGAGATCTGTTGGTCTGGTTTAAGGAAGTCATCGTCGACGCAACTGCCGAAGAAATGCTGAGTAAATGAGGCATTTCATCTCCAGCTCGAGGCGCTCAGCCTCTTCAACATATAAAAATACATTTTTCCACCTCATTTACTCGACCAGGAAAGGTTGGAAATGAGAAACCACTTCGGTGTAAATATAATCAAATGTATTCCACGCATGGTTTATTCTTTGAAATAGAATATCTTAAATCAAGTACTATAATATATGATTACTTTTATTTTGAAAATGTTAAATCATTCTTTTCTTCTAGAAAAGAATAACTATTGATTTTAAGACATAAATGAGAAAGGTATATGTTTAAATAGTCTATTTATGATTGACTGAAAGTTTTAGGAGCCGGTTAGAGTTGGTGGTTCACAGTGAGAAAAAATGTGTCAATTTGAGTTAAACTATTTTGTTTTTAAATTCTCAATACATTGGTTGTTAGCCCATCATCAGAGTACATTGACTAAAAGAAAAAGTGAAGAAACAGAAAATTGTTTGTTTTTTGGAAATGTGCTTTTGTTTCTTGTTCTTCAATGAAATTCAATCAGCCAATAGGAATGTAGCTACATTTGTGTTTTAGTCAGTATACTCCTGTTGATGGGCTAACAATCCGAAATATATTAAGAATTTAAAAACTAATGGTTTAACTCAAATCGTCTTATTTTTCCTCACACTGTGAAACACCACCAACTCCAACCCATTATATAATAATTAAAAAATGTTTTACTAAAAAACCCACGTTTTACTAAAAAACCCCTCGTTCCCTAAGTTTTTTGAATGAAAGCATTATATTTGTCTTTAAATGTTTTATTAATTATTAATGCTTATAAATTTAAAAATAAAAATAAAAATATTTTGAAGATAAGAAGTTAATTGAAAGTGAAATAAATGTTGCTAATTCAATAACAATTCCGCAGACGTAGTTGCTGCTGCTTGCGAATTGTGAAATTTGTTTTCTTAAATCATTGTTAGTACAAAACGGTAGCGATTGAATAAAGGTTTTTATCTTGCTAGCCAACCAAAGTTATTCATTGATTTGCATGTAAAAGCACGAAAATTCAAATTCAGCAGGTATAGGATATAAAAACGATTATTTTGTACAGTATCTGATGATGGGTAAGTAAAACTTTGAAACAATAACCAGAATTATTTTTTGAAATTTATTGTTGACACACACATGAATTACATTTTATTTTTTACTTTTGAATCTATTATTTTTAATTTTTAAATATTTAGATGTCTGTTTAAGGTGAAACAATTTATTAAATAATCATTAAATAAAATTTCAAGGTAGGTTTCACAACATTTTCTATTATTTTTTATTTATTATTAGTAACCAACTAGAAAATTTTCATCTACTGCTTTAAAGATGATAGAAAATAGTGAAAAAAATTTTTTTTCCAAAATCATGAAAAAATATTCATAATGTTTATAATAATAATTTATTAACTAACTTTTTTTGTTGGTATATTATGTCTTTTTCTTGATCTCATTACAATAAAATTTTAACAAAAATGCTCATCATCTCATTTTCCGCTTTCAATTTTGAAATTATAAATATTAAATAAATGTTGATATTCTATAGGTAATACTTAGAAAACTTATAAAGTCAAATAATTATAAAAATTACAACTTATCAAAAAATACAAAAAAAAAAAAATATTTTCATACCAGTGGGGTTGGTGACTTTTAAACCAGGGGATGCTGTCCAAAAAAGTACCCTTCATTTTTTGAAAACTTATTTTAATCTTCACTTTTTTTGTAAATTTCATCAAATACTGTTAAGTCTTTTGACTTCAACTCCACAGTCCCTGAAATGGAAATCGACCATCTTCCACAATGAATCAGCCTGTCCCATAAGAAAATCTTAAATTTCTCCTAATCCTATTTCTATAAGCAATCTATGACTTTTCTATAGCACTCCATATTCCAAAGATTCTCGAATCATCTTTATTTATTTCTTTTTTGTATTATTTCTATTTTAATAATTCCTCAGGGAGAACAATTTTTATTCGATTAAAACTCGTCTGAACTTGTCTTTGACATTCTTGAACTCGAAGGTATGTACTAGGAAGGGACTTTAAACCTTCTATCCGCGCCTTTTTTGCAATAATCATTCATTTTAATTGCCCTTTGAAACTATGCAACCATTTTATTTCATTTAGAGAACCAATATACTTTTCAAAACTAAAAATGTTTTTTTTTATAGAAATACTAGAAATAACGGATAATAATTTGAAAATTTACAGATCCTCCTGAATTTATTAAAATGCCCTAAATGTTTAAATTTTAGGGACGCTCCGCATCCACAACCGCATGCCAGTGATAGATATATCGATTTGGACTAAAAGCTTACCGTATCTTTGTTGGTTGATTCCTAGCAGGCTTAGAAAAGTGCCCGCACGCCACTGTTTCATACCTATATGAAAAATTGTTTGATGTTTGAAGATTTTGCACTAAAATCAAAATCTTAATTTTTAAGGGCTAGTTTGCTACTTTAAGCTTCAGTTAAATTTACTGATTATAAACTTAGCTAATAAATAAATAAATAAATAAAATTATAAAATATTGAAAACATGAAACCAAGAAAGCTGATAATTATCACAAAAGAGTCCCAATTAAAAAGGAGTTGAATTAGGAGGCTCAAAATTAGGGTCCCGAAATAATATAGTATAATTATTACTAAAATATAATAATATAGTATATTATATGACTAGACCCATTGATCGAACAGTGCTATATTATAATATAATACGATATTCTTAATATGTGTAGTATAATTCTTTATTTGTCAAATTTCAGTGTTTCTATGCCATTTTTTGATGTCTGCCTCTTAATGAAAAAATCGTTTCGCAGATTAAAAAATATTCAGTATACCAAATTTTCTTTTCTTTTCTTTTTAGGAAAAGCAACAGGCCTTGTGACGAATACCCGCGTAACACATGCCACCCCAGCCGCCCTTTACGCTCACTCGGCTTCGCGTTTTTGGGAGGATGACGCCAAGATGACCCAGGCAGCTAGGAAGTCTTGCAAAGACATTGCCAGACAATTAGTAGAAGACGAGCCGGGAAAGAACTTGAATGTGAGTACTCATTTTAATTTTATTAAATATGTTTCACCTCGAACCTACACCATTTCCCTGAACAAAATTATTTAGCAAATACAGTGTAAAGAACTGCCTTGTCTAATAATAATTCAATAATGTTTTGCTGATTAACAAAAAAAAGGATTTTTAATCTATATATACCTACTAGATTATCAACTTTATTAATTCGTGCAAGCTAAAAGAAGCCAAAATCCCTTGAAGTCAACTATGTATAACCCCTTTAAAAACTTATTAGGTATAGATCTATATTTTGTATATATATGAAGAATACATTATCAACTTAATAAAATATTTAAAATTTAAATTGCTTTTTTAAGCCGAATTATTAGTGTGTTGTCAGATGCCTGCTTGGATTTTTTTCTCTCATTACACTTAGCCTTTGATTCGACTTGAAAAAAAGAATTATTTGATTCTTTTTTTTTTTAGTTTCACTTATATCGTTTTAACACATTCCTAGAATAGACACACATCTAATTTGATTGATTTATTATATTATTAATATATCAAGTGACCTATGAAAGAAAAAAAGTAAAATGGAAGACAACTCAAAAGATAGAACGATGAATTTAAGAAAATAGCTGGTAATGAGTGGACCAGAAGGGAAGAAATCTGGAAAAACGGGATTTGTACAATATAAACTTGTAAATATTTGTTAAATATTTATTTATGTATAGAAGCAACCACTACAATTATCATTATAAATTCATATAAATATATTTATCAAAATTGTACCTCAATAATAAAAGCTTAAATAAATAAATATATCACATTACCAATAATGTCTCTTTAAAAAATGTGAAGGCAATTCCTATATTGGAATGAGGTTTGCTAACTTCCCATATTAAATTTGTTCTGGATAAAATGGGCAATTCGGAGCCTATAAAATAATTCAAAAACAAACAAACGATATATTCTTAAGAAAACAATATTTAAATATATATTATCATTTAAAGTAGTTTTTCTATTAATTCATTTTGAATGGGAATGCATTTAGAATTTCAAAATGATCCAGAAATCAATCCCCGTATATGACAGTTGAAAAAGCCAATCTGTCAGTTTAAGGAAAAGGGAGATCCATTCTTTTGACATGAAGTTTCCTCCTCTTTTTTCTTCTCTTCCTTTATGTAATAGAATTTTATTTATACTTGGGTTGGGAAGTTATTAAATAAGTTTATTTAGTCTCTTGAATATTTGAATGCCTTTTAATCGAGTGATAAACAAATTGAAAATATATTGCTATTAGCAAAATTATCTCCTAATTGGAATCTTTGATACAAGCCCTAAGTGAATGTAAACCATTTGAATTTTCATCAGGAATTACCGTTAATTGAAATTTCCATTCGTATATTTTCTAATCTGATCGCTTGTTATATTAGTTCTCCTCCACCTCCAACCAACAAAGCCTGTTGGAATAAATTAATTTCAAATAAAATTTAATTAAAAAATATAATTCTAAAAAATCATCTATTTTGCTTTAATTTTATTAATAAATAAATATAAGAACAAACATTTATTTCAAAAAATATTTGAAAATGCGAATTTGTAAAATATCTACAGCCACACTAAAGTAAGTTTTTCTTTTCAATTTTCTAGAAATTTTGGTTTTAAGTTACTATAATATACTCTCGACTGATTTTCTAAATTGGTGATGTTAATTTAGCAGTACATTAGATGTAACTAATTTTTCTAGCAAACGGTTTTTATCACTCAAATTTGACCTTTTTTTACAAAAGTGTTTTGCTTGAATTTCACTTATTTAAGCTAGAGTAGGAATTATCCTGTAAGCTTAACTTCTTTATATTAAGAACTGATGAAGGGAAAGTTTCTATTTTTCAATTTTTTTCTTATTAATGCATCAAGCTATTCCAGTATCTATGTTAAATTTTAACATTCTAGGCTCTTCGAATTTTCACTATAAAATGTTAAGTTAGGATATAAATTTCAACCCTTCATTTAAAGTGTTGAAAAAGGGAAAGATTCGATTTTTTGATTTCACCCCTTTCCCTAAACTCTACCACCGGGCCGAACATTATGGAAATTTATCTCACAAAATTCACCACATTCATTTCAAGTCCTGAAGAAAGGAAAGTTTCGTTTTTGCGATTTGATCCTTTAATAATACACCAAAATCTAGCAACATGCCAAGTCCTAAAATACTAGGGGCGTTGAATTTTTACTAGATGAGAATTTAGACTATAAAATTCATTTAAGATACGGAGGAAGGGGACGTTAATTTTTTCGATTTCCTCCTTTATTTAAGTATGTTTCAAGCTTTATCAGTATTCCGAATTTCAGCACTATAGGTTCATAATATTTCACTATAAATTAATTTAGCCTATAAATTTCACTTTTTAATTTTAGGTCGTGAAGAAGGAAAAGTATTGGTTTTTTGATTTCACTTTTGATTTATGTCCCAAAGTCTACAACCATACCAAACATTATGGAAATTTATCCTAAAATATTTACTCCCTTCATTTTAGTTCCAGAAGAAGGAAAAGTTTCGGTTTTTAAATTTTTTTCTTTATTTCTACTCCAAACACTACCAATATACCTACCAAATTTCAGCATTCAGCGGAAGTACTCTAGAACAGCGGTGTCCAAACTTTTGGCCTTCACGGGACACATTTGAAGGCATAAAATTGTCTCGGCCCGCAGATATATACTAATTCTATTGATATTTGTTAATAAAAAAAGAAAGTTAATAATGTAGAATAATGATATTCACCATGACAAAGGTGCAAAAATGGCATAGCATAACAATCTTTGAGTTTGTTTTTAAATCAATTAGCACTTTTAATTACTGAACTAATAAATACTTAAAATTTAGTAAATGAAAATATGAGATGAAGAATAATTTTTAAATATTCGAATCTTCATTATTTTTTTACCTTATGGTAGAGCTTATAATTTTGCTTTTAGTGAATTTAATTCTTGAAAATAGCTTCATGTTCGTACCAATATGTAAATACATATTTCTAAAAGGGGAATAAATATTGTGAAGCCAGGAGTATTTGTTTCTAGGTAGATAATTTTTGTATAATTCTAATAAAGAGTCATTTTTAAATTTTTCTTTCAGTTCAATGTCTTATTGCAGTTCCATAAGAAAGCCTTCAGGTAAAATATTTATATCTAATAAAAATGTATTCAAAATGTCAAAATTGTGATTATTTTTTCGAAAATCTTGAGATATTTTTTCAAATTCAAAATTGAAATTCTACCTTTATTCTTAAATAACTTTTGGGGGAGATTTTACATTTCTTCTTATTTTAGAAAGAGCCCTGGTATACTGATTAGATTTTGGAATATCTGGTTCAAAAGGCAGAAAATATTTTTTAAATTATTTTATTGAGATTTTAAAGAGGATGTTATAGTATAGCCATAAATGTACACTTTATATTCAAGTTTATTAATCATTATTAGGGCAGCTCTAGTGTACCGAGTCTTGAAATAGTTTTTACTTTTTTATTATTCAATGTCCAGGTGAGTGATTATTTCATTAGAATCTGATCGATGAAAATAACTAAAAAGAACGCGGAAAAAATCATCTCTCTTTCTTTAGAGCTAAAGTGTATTGCAAGGATGCCTGAAACAGGCCTGGACTTGTAAGTGGATTCCACTTACAAGTCCAGGCGTGTTTCAGACTATTAAATATAAATTTCTTAATTTCTATTATTCTAGAAATGGCCTTTTGCACTCTGACCAAAACGATACTCGTTATATAGAGAGAGAATGTTCAATTGGACTTCATTAAAATTCAGACAAAATTCTACAAAAGAAATTACTTGTTGCGGCTTTAACTAGAAAGCGTACCGAGTCTTGAAAAAGTTTTTATTTTTTCTTCTATTTTTTTTTTTGTATTTTTAATCGAGTTTCCATTTCTTTTTATTTTAGAAAAAAAAAAATATAATGTCAAATTGTATCAGATATGTTTTCTAGGAAATACATAAAAATCTTTAAGGAAGTTTATAATTTTATTTCGGGCCGTAATTCATTGCAGTGCTGGGCCGCGGGTTGGACAGCCCTGCTCTATAATTTTGATGAGTCATTGAGTGTGTGAGTAAAAAGCCTATCTTTGGCTTCTTTTAAATTAGACGGTATAAAAAATAGAAATATGAAATTTCGTAATTTAGTTAAGCATATGGACTAGCAGAGAGGAAAAAAATTTAGCCATGTACAGTTTTCTTCTATGAGACCAGAATTCTTCACATTGAAAACAGCTACTGGAAAAGAAAGGTCAAAGAAACTTTAAACCCAAGAGATCATCATTTAATGTTGCTATTTTTTTGTCTCAAGTCAGAACATTCTATTACTCATTTTTAAGATTCTTGTAATAAGCCTTTGATTAATTGAAAAGATTTTGTTTTGCCTAGAGTAGCAGAGTTGTAGAGAAACAAGGAGATTGTTATCTGCTTGATGCAAATAAACTTCACATATTATATAGATCAAGCAGAGGATAACCTTCTTGTTTCTCTTTGTGAAAAACGCCTTTGACTACATTGATATTATGTTTGGGAGAATTTACCGAATTTAAATTTAGTATTCTCATACTTGAGTATGGCTTTTGGTACCAATTGATTAAAAAGTTTTCTTTGTTATTGATAAGTTCCATGTCCAAAAATGACAATCGAATAGCTTGCTGTTAAGCCACTTATTTATTTAAACAATGGATAAACTCAATGATTTCTCTTCGTCAATCAACAACTCTGCTACTCTCGGCAAACAAAATCTTTTCACTATCATATAATATTTGAAACGGAGTAATTAGTTGGTATTATGAGAGACTCTTCTCAAATTACTAATAGACTTATTACATTCCCCCTCTGTGATTGAATTTCACCTTAAGAGATCACTGAATTTTGAAGTATTTCATTCATTTATTTTAATTGGGAAGATACTTGGGTTAATAAAATTATTATCTTGATAGGTTTGCTTTTTGTTTTGTATTTTTAAATAAATTTACTCTTCCCAGATGGTGAGTTTGGAAAATTTCTCGGAAATGTTCTCTTTAGCAGATGTTTTGTTTGTAAACTGATTTAGAATGTTTGTACTTGAATATTTTGTTTTACGAACTTTTCTCATTTACAATGTTTACATCGCTTAAGTAAAATGAAGATGTTTAGACTTTTGGCTACAACATAGACTCGAAAATCAATTTATTTTTATAAAAATATGTAACTTTCCAATCTAGACTTTTGGTTTAAACAAAATTAATTTAATAATTTGCATTTAATGTCAAGGTCTATTTAAATATTGCTTAAATAAGTTAATAATATAAAAATGGTCAGAATATACCGGGATAAAATAAACACTTTATTGTTGTCTAAGACATTGGTTCCTAACCTTTCAGTTTTATTACACATGTGACCAAGTAAGCCATGTGTCTTTACCCCTTGTTAAAAAAATATCCATCCTCTGCTCGCCACGCCCCGTATCAGAAAAACTGAATCCGTTACCGTCAACATATATTAACTAGTCTGATTACCACTTTCAAGTAGCTATTTTATCCCCAAGGGGGTAAATACCCCTAGGTTAGTAACCACTGGTCTAAGATCTATATCAAAACCATGCTAGAAGAGAAATTTAAAAGCTTGAAAGAGTTCCTCGAAAGTTTCAAATTATTTTCTTCTTCTTCTTCTTAATAGACCCATGGTCTATTTATTCTAACTCGACCTGCCAGCGTTTTTTAGGCCAACCTTTTTTCCCGCTAGTTTGTTTATTAAAATTTCCTTGAGAATTTGGTCTTCGCTCATTCTTTCCACGTGTGCGTACCAATTTCTCTATTCTAGATTTGATCCAGTCATCAAACTTTTGGATTCCACATTTTTCCCTGATATCTTTAAACTTGTTTATCAAACAGCGATAGGTCAACAATTCTTCCAAGGGTCTTACTTATTTTGATGAAACCTTAATTATTTTGTAGAACAAGCAATGTAACCATCGTGCTGTACCAGTATATCCTTATTATTATAATAATTGATTGGATGTTTGGTGAGGTGTTAAGGATAATATTTTTTTTCCTGAATTCATAAGAAATGATGTTTCTTAGTATGCAGGATAAAAACTTAGAGACACCTGAATTGTAAGAGTCAATGGTGTTTGTTATTAGTCTTAATGGATGATGTGGCTTATGTATTTTTACCACACCATATATCCGTGACATTGTGGGATTTTTTAACATAATATTTGATTGTTGGTCTTTGTCTAAGATATTTGTATTGATCAAAGGAACAATCAGGTTTTTTATTTTATTATTTAACTTAGATAAGGTAATGTGTGGTACTCTTTCATATTGTTGAGATCCATCAAGTATGTCCAACAATTTTTCATTATACTCACTTCTGGAGAGGACAACTGTGAATCCTGATTTGTCTGATTGTGTTACAACAATTTCCTTTTTGTGTCTTTTTATGAATTTTAATGTGTCATGAATAACATGTTCTAATGAAAAAGGGTTAGTGTTCTTAGAGTTCCGCATCTTATAGATGGTGTTGTTTAACAAATTTATAATGCGATTACAACTTAATTATTTTGATTAATTTAATAATTAATGAGGTTTCATTGTTCCTGGATAAAGCTATATATTATAACATTGATTTTTCAAAGTGACAAAGGATGGGTGATAATAAAAAAATTATCTTGTTCAATGTATGTGTGATATTCATTATGACACTTCCCTGAGTTGACAGTATTTTTTTATTTCAATCACTTTAAAAACTTAACGAAATACGACATACATCAATTTTCTTGATCAGTTAACTAACGTTTTGAAATAATTAATAATACTTCACGGGCAGTTGAAAAAATACATTTTATAAAAAAGTTTGGTAAGCTTTAGTGTCCATGATGAAGGTAAATAAAAATATTCCCATAAGAAAGTTTTTTCAGTAAGTTTGTCAATATAAAAGTTAATAAAATAACATTTTAAATGGAACTTTTTATAAAAGAGAGGGATTGTCTTAATTAAAATTTGAAAAAATAGAATAAATAACGCATACATATTTTTCTTATGTGTATTACTCAACTCTTCTTGAAATTTTTTTGTCTAAAGTTCTTATCTATATCAGTAAAGATATAACCAATTAATTTATTAGTTAAATGATCCAGGTTAAAATTTTCACCTTTTGTTAAAATCATTTGAAATTTGTTTAACTCTTTTCATATATCAAAGCCATGCAATGAGAAGGGTTAAAATAAAAGCTCTACATTTCAAAAGGTCATGCATGAAAGGCCAGGCGTATTTAATTTCGTTGAACACAAACAGGACAGTATTATTTTTCTTTACTTTTACAGTTCAAAAACAAAATTGTATCAGAAACCATATCAAGTTCTTTTCATAAAATAATTGGAAAATAATTTTTGAGATAAATATACTTAAATATATTTGATTTGTTTGAATATCAAATTGAATTTTATTTCACTGCATATCTATGTAAATAAAAATGTACTCTTACGCTTAAGTGATACGTTGAAGGATCTCCGACAGTTCTTCACCGATTTCTTTGAAATTTTCACACTACATTCCATTCAAATACACGAATGTTTTTATATATAGTGTTTTTATAGATATCACACCTGTGGCATGCAAAAAATATTTTTTTTGGAGGAAATAACGCCAGCGCCTCTCTGGTGGGTAAAAGCAAAGAAATAAAATGGCCGATAATCGCTTTTTGGAAATCTTACAACTGTCAATATTATTTTTGGTTAAGGGAACAATTTTGGCAAGTAATATATAATTCATTTACTGTTTTAATACCTATTCTATAATTATTTGCATTTTCCATTTATTTTCAAAACTATTATTATTTTTAAAATATATTTAAATTTTTGATCAAATCAATTTTAACAGGTAAGCAATATATAATATCTGTACTAGATGAAGGAGGAGGTATCAGCCAAAGATGAAATCACTGGTTTCAATAAAACACCTTTAATAAGACGTTTCGGCCTGAATTTTATTTGGCCATCTTCAGTCGTGTATAACTCCTAATTGACTGAAGATGGCCAAATAAAATTCAGGCCGAAACGTCTTATTAAATGTGTTTAATTGAACCCAGTGATTCCATCTTTGGCTGATACCTCGTCCTTCATCTAGTACAGTTTCATCACAGCCACGAACTCTGACAATATATAATTATCTATATAAATTTTAACCATAAAACGAGACGCTCCTCGCCAGGGGCTAGCTGACGTGATATATATATATATCCTTTCACTAAATATTCACGAGGAAATATTTAACTTTCTAAAAAATGGATAGCGTCATCACAATTTAACTTTGGTAAACAAAACTATTTCGAGCGGATTATCATGGATAAATTATTGGAATTTTCAAACAGGCGGTTGTACTCGTACACGACACCAACCAATTAAATTTAAATCCGGACAGAATTTAATTGGTTAATTTATGCTTATTAGCAAAGAGCAAAAAATTTCACATTTTGTTTTAATAAAATTTCAAATGAGTTCATTTAAAATTTTATTTCTTATTTTATAGTAAACCTATTCGGGTTTTGGAATCACAAAATAATAAGTTCCTTAAATATCGCACTATGACTAGCTATTAATATATTTGAAGGAGACAATAAAAGAGTGTGTCTTCTGCTGGAATTATAAATTTTATTTATAACGAGACTATAGTTTCGAGGGCTTTGCCCTCTTCATCAGTCTATTACAATGTATTCAGAGGAATTAATTTATGAATGAATTCATTCATAAATTAATTCCTGTGAATACATTGTAATAGACTGATGAAGAGGGCAAAGCCCTCGAA
>JALMQS010000228.1:3001586-3122595 GCA_024734495.1 Forficula auricularia
CTGTTAAACTCAAAGTGGTCGAATTTATAGTTATAGAGACAATTTTTCATCTTCATCAGTCTATTACAATTGATTTACAGGAATTAATGTATGAATGGAGACTCTCCACTGACTGATGAAGAGGGCAAAGCCCTCGAAACTATAGTCTCGTTATAAATAAAATTTATAATTCCAGCAGAAGACACACTCTTTTATTGTCTCCTTCAATATATAAAAATTCTGCTACTCTCGGCAAAAAAACTTTCAATTTATTAATAGGTAAATTGTTACTACTTGCTATAATATTATATTTTTACACTGCTATGACTATTCGTAGTCATCGACATCCTCGGTTTCTTCTTCTTCGTTCTCTGTAGCTCTCTCTCTCTTAGTCGATTTTCAAATAAAATAAAAATATCACCCTCGCGCACTTCTAGAACTCTACATCACACTTCTTCAACACAATGAATATATATTAAAAAAAAACGAGTCGATTCTTTACAAGAGAACACCTTGATAAATATCCAGATGCAATCGCCTACACCATGAACAATTATCCTCGTGGCGGTCGGGTCCAAGCATCTCTCACACGTTCACTTGAGCATCACCAGGACGTCTTCTTCTCACATTCACCTTTGAATGAGAGACTATTCTGTTAGTTCATGTCACGAGATAGACACGGGAACCATCGTCTTTATTCGCTTCTTTGTAAAGCGTCTTGTACTTCAAGCCACGTCCAAGTGCCTGATACTCACCTGCATTTCCCTCAATAAGATGTTAGGGGTTGGTTGCGTGGTGCGTGTCCGCGCTCCCCTCCTAGTTGGTGGGGACCTAACAATGATTTGGGTGGCTAGGCGCCACCCGCCTAGTTGGCAGGTGAGGAGCTCCTAGTTGGTGGATGCCTCCTCCTTCGATCATCAGTCGAGATCGAATTGCTTCACTTATAACATGACTGAAATATTATCAGTCATGCAAAAGTGTCGCAACGATCTGACTGAGTCATCTAGCGGCCGTGTCTAAAAGCTCGTAGCCAAAGCAACAGCGGGCCGCTACAAAGATATTCCCTGTATCATTAACCACTCTCGTAAAATAACCCAATTCAAATTGCGATTCCCTTTCTAATTAAACCGTACTTTATATTCGCACTCTTGTCTTTGGTCGCAACTACAATCAGATGCTCAAGCTATTTGAGTTTGGTCCAAAGTTCTATTTTTTATTCATTTTTTCATGATAAAACTAAGAAAGGCCTGTTTTTTAGGATATGCATTTGAATAAAGCGCACTGTGTTGCGGGTTGCATCATCAGGCTCCAGATATTTAGAATCTTACATTATAACAATTATAAATAATGCCTACGCTGAATTCTTCTGATAATGAAATATTGTAGAATATTGTTAGTGCCGCTGAGAGAGGAGAAAGAGGGGAGTGCCGCGTTGTATCCTCTTCACTGACCTTTCAAAACCCTGAAGAAGGAGTGAAGAAACCTCCGAAACGTCGGTTTTGAATAAAAAGATAGATATGACTTTCTCTCTTTTTTGAACCTTGGACTGCCTCATCAAAATCCATTAAATAAATAAATCTCAAATCATTTTAATTTTAGCGTTTATTTATCACATTAAAGATATGTTAATTATCTGCTCTTATTAAATGAGCAAAAATTGTATATTTATTTATATATTTATTTGTTTGTTTGTATATATATTTGTATCTTGGTTCTATTTTGAAAACGACTCTACCGATTTTAATGAAATTCACAGGTTTGGGGGTTTTTGAGGTGACAATTCGATCTGTCACGGTCTCATCTTCGACAAAATTGTTTTTGATGGGGTTTTTTCGTAATCAAATTAATTATTCTCAGGTAGAAAAATTCCATTCTTAGGGAATTAAAAAGAGTTTATCTTTTCTTTTGTACATACACAGACAGACACTGGGTCGGGTTAATCCTTTATTCTCAAAGGCCTTGAAGAAATATTGTGATTGTGGATTTTAACATATTTTGTTCTCCATAAACGTTAGAAATATTAATAAACGTTTTATAATTGATTTTATAAAGAACTTTATTTATTTAATAGAATAAAAAATAATCAAGAATTTATTTAAAAATATATTTCGCATAAGCAGGTCTCAATTTTCTGAAAAAACAACACATTTTGATTTATTAACAATTGGATGAATAAAAATGAATCATATGGTTGAATCAAAACAGGTGCAGGAGGTGGGGTGCAGTGGTGGGGGATCCGAGGGTAGGGCGAGGTTTCGGTGGTGGGGTCGAGCGGGGTGGAAGTGGGGGGTGGGGGGGGGGTACAGTGGGCGAATATTATATATTTTTATATTTTTTTTAATTTGAAAACGGCTCTCAAATAAAAATCGACCTATTTTATCAGAATTTTAAATTAAAAATAATGGAGTAATTTTTGGAGACGGACTGATAAGTGAATTAAGTGGATATCGATGAGGCAGTCCAAAAAAATCGATATCCACTTAATTAAAAATAATATTAAAATAAAGCTTTTAACTGAAGGAAGAAGTTACAGAGCATCGCTCGGTGCCTCCAGGTACCTGGTATTATATAAAAAATATTTATATAATCGTTTAAACAAAATGTTCAATGATAAGATAATTATACATCAATCCAATAAAATAAAAGAATGAGCATATTTTACAATGTTCAATAAATAATTAAATTTGATGAAGGTTGATGAGCTCGGCAAGTGAAGGTACTAATCTGAATCCCTAGAATATTCAGAGTTGTATGTAAAGTCGAAAACAGTTAAAATCATTCCCTGTTGCTAAAGTATCCAAACAAATGGTAATAATCAAACTTTAGTCCAGATAATAGGGAAGGTCGGTTCGTGCGCGAAATCTATTATGAATATTGCCTTGTGTCAATCAGAATAGAATTCCAAACTTGTAGGTGCTGTAGTGATTATTTTATATATAGATGAATAAAATTGAAATAAAATATACATATTCTTACTTAATCGTAATGGTAGAAAATTTTACAAATGGTCCCTACTTAGTTTTGTGATAGTGATTGGAAAATTAAATTTCATTTTATTAGGCTCATCTCCTACTCAAGCCACTATATTTTAAATTATTTTTTTGCCCTGTTCACGAGTAGTATTTACTAAGGATGTTACTGAGCTTCGACTCCGACTCCAAAGGGTCGGAACTTGCGATTGATTTTACACCTCCGACTGAGACTTCGGCTCCGATAATTTTGAATAGGAGGTTGTAACGAAGGTCGAAGATTCGACAGCGACCAGTCAGAGCGCGCAGCTACAAGTTTTGACTTGTCAGCCGGGGAATCCCCTCACCAGTATATTTTTCTATTGTTACATCTTACTTACGTAGGTGTATTATTATTTATATTTGACTAATTAAAGAGATTGATTACTGAATTATATTTGTATTATTTCATTAGAGGCCTGCCCTTAACATTTAGTTAGATACATCTCTCTACCCTACTTCCACTCGGACTCCGACTCCGATAAATCAAATTTAAAATCTCCAGTTCTGACTCCGGTTCCGGTAAAGCCAACTCAGTAACATCCCTAGTATTTATACCAGTGGACAGATGCTTCTAGAAAATTAAGTACCTAGGTAGATTACAAAATCTTAAAACAACTAAAATAATTATTTTAGATATATTTATTTTTAAGCTTCATCAAACGGATTTTTAATTAATTAATATTATATTTTTCAGCTTCCAATTTGCATTTTAGATTCTTTTAGATGACTGTACAAAATCAACACTTAATAAATAGCCAAGGAAACCACAGTGATTCTCAGTTTATCTTCTTTCTTAGTGAAATGTTTTTATTTAAATCTAACCTCGTAAATTTCGCAAATATGTCATTTTTGTAGTCCGTAAACATAAATGCTGGGTTTGTTCCAGCCAATTTTTTTATCTTCTATTCAACTCAATCAGTTAATGGCTTTCACGTATTCCCTCATGACAAACTTGTTGGCATCGAATATCCAAATAAGCTTGCCTGTCAGATGATTAGCAGCTTCACTAGTTAATCAGGAATTAACATTTTACGGATGACTCGCCCGTTGATTAACGAGCAGTCAGCCGTGTCTTTCCTCATCTTTACAAATCTTAATGCTAGTTCATTATATGTTGTGCTATATACAAAATCATTTAAATAATTAAACATCTATTCAAATTAAGTTGTTTTTTCAGGATATAAATAGAAATCTCCTAGTTATCCCTTAACAAAAACATATACCTCAGTTGACAGCTAAATCTCTTCTTTCGTCGTCGCAACCGAACTTATCAGCAATTAACATCTCAGGCTTTTCCTTTTTCAACCCCTTCCCGCCACCCTTTCTTCAACCACTTCGCCACCTACTTCCACTTGGGTTCATTGTTCCACGAAATCTATGCCACGCAATTTCAATTAGCATAATTAACACCATGTTTTATTTGAAAAAAAATTCTCTAATAAGATTACATTTTGAATTTATATCACCAAGAGAGAAAATAAAATAAAGGATACTAGCACTTAGATTTAGAAAATTAATTGATTTAATTCAAGGAATATCGTAATTTCTTAAAGTCTAATGTATTCATGGTGGACTTAATTTAGGAACAATTTTTAAATCGTAAAACTTTTATTAAATCGTTTATCTCTTTGATGGTTTAAAGAGACTATAGAATTATTTCAATTTGCAGAGAAAAAAAATGATTATGAAAAATCTTAGTAGGTAATAAAGAATTTGAGTTTAATTAATAAGATGGAAAATATTCTTAATTTTTCCAATTAATGTGCCGTAAATATAAGCACTAACATTTATATTAATCTCCTTTTTTAAAACGCTATTTAAAATATAAATTAGAAAAAATCTTAACTTTATTCTTTTTTATATGGTTTCGAAATTTTTGCGATCAGACCTATAAATGGTAAAGTTGAAATTTGATAGATTTTGATGGATTGTTTCAAAACTTCGGTGAATGCGATCTGAAGGAGATTTAAAATCTTCTGGGGAAACCAATCTTATTATGAAATATTTCTATTTGATAAATTAAGAATTTAATATTTGGAGGTGGAACCAAAATCCCGAATGTCAAAATCGCGATACCCCACAATCCCGACATGTGAAAATTCTGACGTTATTTTAACATTTTATTAACCTTTTTAATATTTGGAAAAATATATACGAGTATAGTTACTATATACATATATTTAAACTGAATAAGCTAATTAATACAAAATGTACATTTAAATATCAAAATAATAAAAAAATACCTAAAATAAATTTTATTAAATTTGTAAAAATACAAATTTAGTTGAGATTATAAAAAATTATTTGAAAAGTAACTATGTACTAACAGGTTTGGTTCTAAAAAAAAGTTATAGGTATCTATATATTTTTGTAAATATTAAAAAGGTTAATAAAATATTAAAATAACGTCTGAATTTTCACATGTCGGGATTTTGGGGTGTTGGAATTTTGACTTGTCGGGATTTTGACATTCGAGAGTTTCGGGTGAACCTAATATTTTGATGCACCCTGTACATGTGTACATTTTACTAATCGCGCTTTCACAACAATCAAGCAAATAAATTAAAAATACGATAAATCAAATTAAAATAATATTGAAGTGTATGCAAATAAATTAATTGTTTTTTAATTTTTTAAGCTTTTAATATTATTTTTAATTATTCAATTTTGATGTTGGTTTGATGTTAAAGCCAGGTGAACTAAAATCTTAAGTGATGCGCAAAAGTTCAACTTGAATATTTTTGTAATGCATTATATTACTATACAATAATCAGAAAAAATAAATATTTTGTTTAATAGTCATTGCTTTAATATTAGTCTATTAGTATTTTATTTGAATCAAAAACGAGTGTTTTTAACTGAAGTATAACTAAAATCTTGTTTTCATGAAGAAGTTTGAATTTGAAATTTTTACAGACATTTACGTTCAAAATTCCTGCGAGTTTTTTTTTAGAAAAATCTGTGGTTGTTTATGAAACGACCTAATTAACCAAAGTTCAAACCCCACTCACTGTTACGTCGACAATAGCACTCTGCACTCTCGCTCTTTAATAATAGAAATATTGCTACTTCAATCAATTTTGACCAAAACTCATTAGAAAAATGGATGACATGACAGACTTTGTATGAATGTTTCAGTTTTCAAACAAAATAAACTGCAACGGATCGTTGCTAAACTTTATCCAAATTCATTTGAAATATCAATATGTTTATTCCTTTATTATTAATCAGATATCACTTGCAATTTGCAGTTCATGTTGACTTTAATTCAAAAATAATGATCTATTCTAATTTCCCTTTGAAGTCGCGCTTGTCGCGAGACCGATTACAATACTTTCCCCATGCTTCGCATTGGATAAAGTAAAAAAGAAAAATAACTATATAAATAAAAAAAAAACAACAATAAAAATAAAAATAAACAAGCAGTATGATATGTTCACTATATTTTTATTGATATTTTACATTAAAATTTGATTTGATAGCAACTTCTTCCAAGAGCAGAACCGTAAATGGATCCTATGTTTTTTACTTTATTTTTTATTGGCCCCAAAACGACTACTTACTCGTTTGAATGTTTAAATCCTTGTGAGTGTTGGCCATTGTCCATCCATTAGTAGCGATAACTCTTAGTTGGCCTCAAGTTGGATGTCGGGTGCCGGTTGCAGGATTCTCTCCTCGTTCTCGTCACAAGCCATGGGCCTTCAAACGGAAGCCAACTCTCAATCTATTGCAGTTGAGATCAACTTGAGGACATTGACTGCCTTTTAACCCTTCAATCCTCGGGTCTGAGTGCCTCGCACAACTTGTTAGCCAGCCAATTCGAGGCATCTCGCCAAGTTGGAAATTAATTTTTCCCAACTCACTTATTGCCACCCCGAAACTCCTAACCTTCCACCCCTCTCTTTCTCGCCTACCTCATACACTTTCTCTATAAATTCCCATCCATTTTCGTTATCACTCTTTTCATCATCATAGAGTATTCATTTCTAAGACTGATTTCACTCTAACACTCGCCCTCATTAGACTCGATCCCATGCCAACTCTTTCACTTCTCTAAAAGTCCCGCTCACATCCTATAGCCTTCATTATCTGGGAAAAACATTCCTATCTTGGTTTTCATCTGAGCTCTTTTCTTCCTCAGATTATTGCTCTTTTCTAATCCTCATATGTTTTTTTTTTATTATTATTTAATGACCTCAGAAATGAATCCATTTTGCCAGTTCCTTTCGTTTTTTTTTTAAAGTTACAGTATATACATTTTTATATTTACATATGTACAATTATAATTATATATCAACATTTAAAATTTTAAACTTTACATAAATAGTTTGGATGCAATTAATAGTTTAATTATTGCATCTTGTATCTCGGTCTCATGACAGTCAGGATTAAAATAAGGAAGAATCAATTGCATTGAAGTAGGGAATGGTATTTTTTGAGATCTTTTATAAAATAAGTCAATTGCTCCAAAATTTATTGAGCGCCCCAAATCTTCATATGTAATTAATGTATTTCTAACGGTTTAAGGTAGTTGTTTCCCCATATGGGTTTTCTTAGGATTTTTTTTTTTGAAATTTAGACAGATTATTATTTAAATACTTCTGCATCGATTGGTGGCAAAACGAAATTTATGAACAATATAGTTCTGGAGATATTAAATTCCTAAGATAGAGTTTTTCTTATTCTTATACATTGCACTATATTGGGATATCGGAAAGTTTACATACATATTTAACTATAATTAAGAATCTCTTCTTACCATTGTTATAAAAAACTAAACAACATTAAACAATAACTAATACATTTTTTAAGAAAATTTTAATTCATAGTTACAACACAGTTTCTGAGATAATAATGAATAAATAATGAAAAATGTATAATGAAAAATTTACAATAAAAACAAGCTGGCAACAACGCATTTATTTAACCTAAAAAGTTTGTTTTAACTTTAGTAATTTTTTGACGTTTTTTCGTTTCAGCCATTGTCCGAACAGCAAGAACTTTTTTTTTTATAAATGTCCCTTTATAATATAATTTATCATAAAATTTCTATGTTAAATATATACAAGATCGGACAGTGTTGCCAGATTTGTCAAACGAGCACGGGATTGGCTAGTAGTGGTACATAAACAGCAAAAAGTTTTGAGCTTATGAATTATGAATCCTTATTGTCTGTTCTATTTACTCTAGCATTAACTTTTTGCTAGTATTGTCGCGAAACAACTACCTTAAAATCTTCAACATTCTATTAGAAAAACACCATATTTTAAAGGCTTAAATTATCCTCCATTCTCTTCCTATGTGGCCATCCATAAATTACGTGACACGAATTTCATGATTTTTGGAACCCCCAGTCCTTGTCACAGATGGTCACATTTGGATGAGCCCCCCTCCCTGGTGTGACGTCACATATTTTGCAATTTTAAATTTAGAAATTATTAAATTAAAACAGCACTTCCAAAATGATTTATATATTTCTATTTAAAACAGTGGCTTGAGGTCCATGGATGCTATGAATGCGGCGCATCCCTAAAATTTCAAACATTTAGAGTATTTTCATAAATACAAATACTATATGGAAAAGTCAAAAAATATTATTCTAAGTCTACCTATCACCTTTAACATATGATGCTTCAGCAAAATCACCCAGTTACTGGACCAGCGGTTTCCAGCCGGTGTTTCGCTGTCCCTGGTGATACAGACATGGATCTCATTTGTTTGATATTATAAATGTCTGTCTTTATCTCCCGTGTAATATAAATTTAATTCTGACTGAAATTTCATTAATTGACCATTGAGATAGGCCGTTTTTGATATTGAAAAAAAAAGTTTGGTCGGACTCAGATTTTTAATTTTTTTTTTTTATAATACCAATTGATAAAAAGGTCGAATACCCTTGTTCTAGGTTAATTTATGAGGACTATAATAATTTTTGTTTTGAAATTAACCCATTTACTCGTGGTCTATTCTCAAGTTAATTTTTTTTTTTACTCCTTCAATCCTAACTTATTTTACCTATCAGAATTTTTTAATCACTGTTAAAAAATAAATAATAGAATTTGTTTGAAAGTTTACATTCATATATTCCCAAAATGGCCATATTAAATTATCAAATATAAAATTTGCCAAGGTGTAGATTTTAGCAAAACAGGGTCAGGCTATAAATTGTCTTAATTAATTAGCATTTTTCTCCCTTTTAAGTATCTGCTTTATTACAATTGCTTGATTTTTTAATTTTATTACCCATAAATTGCGCTTTTTTATTATAGAGATACAATTTCCATTTAATTATTATTTTATATTATGAGAGTCGTATATGTCATTTTATAAAATTAGTTTTTATATATAATATTTTTTCATATTATGTTTTAGTAAAATTTAATTAACATTATTTGTTGATATTTTAATACAAAAAATCAAATTATAAATATGCAAAAAATAACTAAAAATTTATAATATTTATTTAAGTATACTAAAAAACAAAATTTATTATTGAGAAAAAACAAAATACAATTTATTTATCCAAGTATATTGTATTTTTTACTTAGTATTAAATCAAAATATTCTTAATTCGTCGCAATCTTTTTTTATTTTTATATATGTAAAGAGAAAATTTTACAACGTGGACTGATTTCGATTATTGTTTTTTTTATTGGAACTTTACTGGAGCTTATTGGAGATTTAATTTTTCTGAGTCGGTTTTTATAAAAAATACTAGAGGACTTTTTAGTTGTTTTGATTTTAATTCTAGCGTTTATTTTTTTGAAGTCGGTAATTTTTTTAATTACTAGCTTCAAGGCCCGCCGAAGGCGGGCCTTTTACTAGCCAGGGGGCTTCGCCCCCTGAACCCCCACGTGGCTGTTTTATTGATGTTTTATATACGTGTAAAGAACACTTTCATATATCAATCTTGTGAATTAATTGTAAGTAAGTATATCTCTTTATGAATGAATTTAAAAAATTTATTTTTCCAGCAGAAGACAATATTTTATTGTCCCCTTCTGCTACTCAATTATTCGGCAAAAAGAACCTTTCAACTTAAATTAAAATAAAGTTTTCAATAAATAAGGTAAAAATCGTCATTTGGGGAGAATTATTCAATTAAAAAATTAAAAATTATAAACTTTTAAAGTTTATTATTAGATTATAGAAAATTTAGGTTTAATTAGGTTCAAAATAGGTTTTTAATAATTTCAATAGGCTGAAATTTCCTAGATTTCAAAACAATATAACAATGAGTTTTCAAATTATTTTGTTTTCTTTAAAGAATTCTACTGGCTAATTGAATTTTGGTTTTAATCTTTAAAATATATTTTTAAAGAAATTCCAAAAGCTAATTAATTCCTTTCAGTTAGTTTAGTTAGTATAGTTTCAATAATCCTTTATAATTAACTTTGAAATAAATAAATAATATTGAAATGAATGAATGAGCTTGAATACAAAAGCCAAAAGGCTTAGTTCTTTTGAAATGGCTGAGGGTCTTAAATACAATAGAAAAAAAAATGAGGTGAGATTCCCAAGGGCATTTTTAAGAAAAATGATTTTTAAATAACATATTTTATTTTAAATTAAATATTTTCATCTATATATATAATCAAAAGCTTAGCTGAAACTTTTTTATTTTTTTCTACCCTATTAAAGACTGTTTTCAGATTTTTTTTCAAATTTTTTCACTCAACCCAAAAGAAGTTAGGAATTTTTGAAAAAATAGCTTTTTTAAAATAACCATAACTTTTTCAAAAATTTAGTTATAATGAGGATTTTTTAAATTTTTGGTTTTAAATGTACTTTAAAAAAATAAATAGTTTTTTAAATCTTTGTTGCAGTATTAAATTCTTCTTCAACGATAATGTGGTTAGAACTATTGAGAATGAATGACACTCAAAAATCTCACAAACAGGGCCGCCAACACTTGTTTTTTTTGCTAGTTTAGTTCTTTTATTGTTTGGCGAGCTATGTTGGCTAACCTGAATTTTTTTTAGTTTTTACTGAATTTTCCAATTTTCCGGGCAAGTTTTCCAATTTTTTTTTACGTATTAACCTGAATTTGACTATTACGAACATTAAAAAAAAAATTAGCCAAATCGGTCCAGGCATTTAAGAGATCTGTCCTTACGAAGAAACAGAAATTCATTTTTATTATATAGATGTAATATCATGAGCTATAGAGCTGTTGCTTAACATGTTGCCATTGACTCTATCCAGAAATACTCATCTATCCCTAAGCAGCATTGTTAATATAACTAATATTATGTGACAGTTGATAGTATTCAAAAGAAGTCAAATGTTTAGCGATCAAATGAAACGTTTGCCGAACAAGCTGAAATTTTCTCAGGCATTATTATTATTAATACTACTATCATTGTAGGGTGTGCCACCGACGAAATTCGAAAAAATATTTAATTTGAAAAGAGTAAATAAGGACTTCCATAAACAACATGATGCGTAGTTAGTTCTTAACCTTAAGTGGTTTTATCTTATTTTAGCCATCCCAATCTCAGTCATCCTGTTTGAAATTTAGTGAAATTGATTGATAAACTCTTTCTTTTTCCAATAATTAGTTTTGCCGGATATGTATATTGTATAATTTACATTGCAATTGTGATATCCCCTGCAACATATGCAACTGGCATGGTTTTATGAACATTTCAAACGAATTTTTAATGAATTATTTTCCTTTATTATTCATTGTTTTATGACCTTTTATTAATTTTTTATTTTTCTACTTTAAATTTCATTTTTCGGGAAATTTAGAACTTGAAAGAATTTTATTTTTAATTCACAATCCTTTACTAGATACACAAAAATTCTAAATCTTAATTTTAATAGCTCTCAAGTACAAGTAAAAGATCCCTAAATAATTTATATCATAGAAAATTTTACATGTATCTTTCTACAAAATTTTAGTAATGTCTTAATATTTTTGGAAATAATTAATAAGGAAAAATAAATCAAAGGAATTTAAATTGATATAGCATATCTGTGACCATATTAATGTCTACTATAAACAGGAGGTAAAATTTTTTGAAAATCTGACCAATACATTTCAACTACATATTGAAGGAGACAATAAAATTTTATTTATTTATAACGGCACAAAAACTTTCAATTCAACTACATATAAATATTTCAAAATTATTTGTGATTATATATTATTATTGTAAAGACAATATTTTCTAATCTTAGCCTTATTATGTTACTAGAAACAATAAATCCAGCGATGTATCGAGCATTGAATGGTTAGTGGCTGAAAATTAAAATATATTTACTATTTAATAAATTGCTTGAATTTTTATTCTGAGGTGCCTGTAATGACAGAAATTACTTACAAGCTGGATTTAAATCGAAATAATCTCGATTTTATAAGGACAAATGAAAAAAAATTATTGTTATTCTTAGGATTCCGTATACAAATGTAAAACGGAACCCTATTAGTGTCGAATCAATATGAGTGTATGTCTGTCTGTCTTTCAAACATTTTAGCTCATAAAATGAATAAAATGCTAAGATAGATACAAACTTGAAATTTTAAAGATATTTGTATTAATTTTCCTTGAAATTAATTAATTAGATTATTATTTTGGAGAGGGTTGAATTTTTTGCAAGATCGTAAATAATAATATTTTTTATCATCAGGCTTTTACCAGCATATACATGCAAAAATGTCATTAAAAATAATTAGTGGGACTTTTGTTAAAATATAATTCACTTTAAAATGACTGGGGGGAGGACCTAAAGTATTTTTGATCTTACGGGATTTCAAAAACCTTTAACTTAAAACTCTGAAAAAACTGCCCATTTTCATTTATTCTTTCCATATGAATATTTTTCCGAGTATAATATTTACGAAATATAGTTAGATAAATATTTCTATTTCTCATCATTTTTTACAATAAGATTTTTTTTAATATTACTTAAATAATAATTATAATATTAAATAGGTATTTTGCTGAATGTAGTACTTTTTGAAAAGTATCAATTCTTCCTAAATGTAATTCTATAGTATGAAACTGTACGTATAACTTACCTTTAATTTAAACTCGACCTTACAGTGAATTCGTGGATTCTTTTTACTTTTTTTTTTTTTAGTTTAATCATTTATCATTGTCAAAGAAGTTAGTTTTTGTTGGGTATCCATCATTTAAGGTTACTATTTTGTTTCTGACTGGAAATGAGAGTTAAAATGCACTTCAAGTAAATTTAACTAATCACCTAAAAACATTAATTTGATCTTGATATTGCTTTATATAGTTATGCTTAGATTTTATCATAGGGTTTCGTGACATTTTCTGAAAAATGTATTCTATCATTAGCTATGAAATGGCTAAATTAGATTATGATTGAAAACAGTTAACAAATCTATTTTTATCATGATTTATTTATTATATATAATGATGATTGTATTTTTTTTTTTAATTTCTAAGCAGTCTTTTTTTTAAAGAAATTCGTCGCCTTAGAGAGTAAACCTGCTAACTCACAACAATAAAATTTTACAGGGCAGAGAAAAAACAAACAAAATTTAATATTGTTGTTATGAAAAAAACTATTTAAAAAAAAAATTCTACGATCGTAATTGTAAGTAGCAGTTTTACTTAGACGATGCTGCATCTTTTTTTCTTTCGAACCGTATTAATATGTCATATATGATAAAAAATGGAGTTAGCAGATTTACACTCTAAGCCGACGAATTGTTTTATTAGTAATAAAGCTGTTGAAGCTTTTATTTTTGTGATTAATTTTATTAAGAATTGAAATTTTAGTAAAATTACACATAATTAATTGTAATTATTGATTGAACATAAATAAATAAATAATAAACTAAACGTAGTACTCAACGTTCCCTATCGGAGCATTACATGTTTTTTTTGTTTATGTTTTTTGGCTTTTCGGCTCTTCTAGCCATCAGCCAATTTACGATACTGATATTAAGGCTTTTATGCAGGGATCAGATTTTTAGCTGGTTGCCTCGAGTTGGATTCGAACCCGGGTCCACTTGATTAGCAGGCTGGTACGCTAACCCCTCGGCTAACCCGACCCCAATTACATGTTTGTTTTTTAAAGTCACAAAGTGAAAAATATTGATAAATTAATAATAATTATTAATAACATCATCTCAAGGCAGGCACAGAAGGCAATTATTCTTCAAACGTGCCACATAGTGAGAAAGTTTCTCAATTAGAGATTATCCGGTGGTTTATGTGCGTCAGGGTGAATTCCCTTCCCACATCGACCGAGCCTAATCCCAAATAAGATCTGAAGGGATAGGTGAAATTTTCCAGCGCAAGCTGAGAAAGTGCATTAACTCGGATAATAATAATAAATAACAATTAATTCATTATATATGAAATAATTAACAATTAATCACAATTTTAAGAATATTATAGTTTACATAATTGGATTTTTATAATACAAGGTACATTGCCTCCATTAACCGTTCTTTTATTTGAGAACGATTGCAGAATAACTCGATCGAAAGTTCGTATATTGTATTATTTATTCATGTTCAATAAATAATATTTATAATTATGTATGATTTTATTAAAATTTCAACTAATAAATTGTTAGTAACTGGAGGCACCGAGCGATGCTCGGTAACTTCTTCCTTCAGTTAAAAGCTTTATTTTAATATTATTTTTAATTTAAAATTCTGATAAAAAGGTCGATTTTTATTTGAGAGCCGTTTTCAAATTAAAAAAAATACAAAAATATATAATAGTCGTCCAATATAGCCCCCCCCCTCCCACCTCTACCCCGCTCGACCCCACCCCCGAAACCTCTCCCTACCCCCGAATTCCCTACCACTGCGCCCCACCTTCTGCACCTGTTTTGATTCAACCATATGATTCATTTTTATTCATCCAATTGTTAATAAATAAAACATATCAAAATGTGTTGTTTTTTCAGAAAATTGAGACCAGCTTATGCGAAATATATTTTTAAATAAATTCTTGATTATTTTTTTTCTATTAAATAAATAAAGTTCTTTATAAAAACAATTATAAAACGTTTATTAATATTTCTAACGTTTAGGGAGAACAAAATATGTTAAAATCCACAATCACAATACTTCTTCAAGGCCTTTTAGAACAATGAAATAAGGCAACCCATTGTCTGCCTGGGTACAAAAGGAAAAGGGAAACCTTTTATAAAACCCTAAGAATGGGATTTGTCTACCTGAGAATAATTAATTTGATTACGAAAAAATCCATCAAAAACAATTGTGTCGAAGATGAGACCGTGACAGATCGAATTGTCACCCCAAAAACTCCCTAACCCGTGAATTTCATCAAAATCGGTAGAGTCGTTTTCAAAATATAACCAAGATACAAATATATAAACAAACAAAGAAATATATATATACAAACAAATAAATATACAATTTTTGCTCGTTTAATAAGAGTAGATATTATATTATATTTAATTTGAGTTGTTTTTTCAGCTCACTTTAAGTAATTATTAAAAGAATTCAATGTCTGCAGATATCATTAATCACAATATCGGAAATAAAAATAGTAATATTTTATCAGGAAACGAGTTAACGAAAGAGAGAAAAGAATCGCATCCGCTAGTAAGTCTATAGAGATAGAAAAGAGAGGCTATAGGGACTATAGAGCCATCGCTTTGATTGCGCTTGCCGTGTAATATATCCTGAAGGCGCTGGCTCAGCGCCCCTTCCTGCTGCCCTCGCACACCCGCCCAATGAACGGCTCACGGTTTCAGGAAACGAGCTGAAAAACGCCCAACGCCAAGATTTACAAAGCCAAATGAGACATTTCACCTCTGGAAATGAATTCGCCACGTTGCATGGAGGCCAGAAGGCGAGGTCATGTTTTTGCTAGTCGTGAGGTGGCAATCTAAAGTTCACACGAGCCCTTTGCATTGACTGTCCTTTGAAAGGGAGGGAGAAAGAGTATAGATATTTGCTAAACCTATAACACTCCGTAAATATTAACTGACAAAAAAATAAGTGAATAACAAGTGAAATGGTATTTTATCGTGTATATAAAGATACAAATTAATAATTTCATTTAAATTGAGTAGGTAAACAAATATTTTTATAGAAAAATGCTTGTTGAATTTAACAGAAAAAATCGAGCCCAAACGAGTTACATACATACAAACAAACAAACATACAGGGGAAACTAATAAAAAATTTGAAGGAGACAATAAAAGAGGTGTCTTCTGTTGGAATTATAAATTTTATTTATTTATAACGAGACTATAGTTTCGAGGGCTTTGCCCTCTTCATCAGTCTATTACAATGGATTCGTAGGAATTAATTCATAAATTAATTCCTGCGAATCCATTGTCTCGTTATAAATAAATAAAATTTATAATTCCAGCAGAAGACACACTCTTTTATTGTCTCCTTCAATATAAAAAATTCTGCTACTCTCGGCAAAAAAACTTTAATTTAATTAAAAAAAACTGTTAAAAAAGAGAGGAATTCAAAGTAAAGGTAGCCTCTGTCGAATAAAAAATTCCCAATTATAGAAAACGTTTCGGCTTTGATTATATAAGGACATCTTCAGTTCTTATGAGTTGAAATGAGTATAAATGTATGAATATAAATATTGTATTAGATGAAGGAGGAGGTATCGGCCAAATTTGGATGCGGTGGGTTCAATAAAACACCCTGAATAAAACATTTCGGCCTGAATTTATTTGGCCATCTTCAGTTAATTGGGAGTTATACAGAAAATGCGGTATACATATGTGATCGAACCAAGCCTTGTCAAAAATAAAAATTGTAGCTTCATGCAAATTTATAACGTGCCTGTGCCCAAAGGTTCAGAATGAATGTCTTTGAGCAAAGGAACGTTATAAATTTGCATTTCTCGCCAACGAACAGTTTGAGCTAGAAAATTCAAAGAGGTGGAATTTATTAACCCTAATTTGTGTGTCGAATTTCATTATCTAATTGATTACAACCGTTTAAGCTTCTCATATACAAATTTGATTTTTTTCTGATTTATTCCATTTTTTAATGAACGTTTTGAACCTAGTAAATACAATTTAACTAGTTCTTCATTTTGGAAATATAATATAAGTATTTTGGTACGATCACGAGATTGGAATTGAAAGCGAAATTCAGGTATAAAAAATAGTGCTTGGAAATGAGGGGTTTGCATATTTTTAACAAATAATGAAAATGAAATTTTTTGAGCAAATTGGAATCTCCAATCTGCTCGGCAGGCAGCCAAGTAAATGATAAATTTAGAAGCGAGCATTTTCAAGTATGTCGCTATTTTATGCATGTTTTGAATATCTTTGGTATAATAATATCGAATAGCAGTAGGCAACTAAATTATGTTTCTTGAGAAAATAACTCACATATATATATAATTTTAACAAGCTACTAGTGTAAATAAAGATTGAGAGAGAGAGAACTGTAAATATTACCACCGTTTGTATAAATCAACTTTGTCTAGTTATCTGTTTTAAGAGGAGGCCCCCTTCTGCGGGGCCAAAATAAATATTATATAAATAGGTAAATTATTTGGTACACTTGGAGTTAGTCGAAACTTGCCTGATGTCGGATATACGATATTATTGATATTCACCCTAAAATTTTCAATATTTTTTTTTGTTAATTGTGTGCCCATGTTAATGGCTTAGAGCTGAAAATTCAAAAATACAAAACATTCAAAAAAATTGTAATTATGTTTTTATGGGGTACTAAAGTTATTTCCTTATATTTGTATAAGATATTTATCTTGGGATTGGATGAAGGCAGTTCAGAAATAAATAAGAGACTACTTCCAATAAACTAGTATTTATTGAAAATGTTATCCCTTATAAGATTAATGATTAAAGAAGATTAAAGAATTCAAAGACAAAATTGATACAGGTATCGAAATCCAAGGTCAAAAGATCGCTATGTTAAGATTTGCCGATGACATTGTCCTTCTAGGAAGCAATAAAAAAGAATTAGAGGACGCCTTGATTGGAATTAACCAAATCCTAATAGAAGAAATCAAAATGAAAATAAACAAGAATAAAACCAAGGTCCTAGTATGTACAAAAAAGAACAAACGAGACAGGAATGCATCAAAATTAACCAAGAAAGCCTAGAAGGAGTTAAGGAATTCCGCTACCTAGGAAGTAAAATAACATGGGATGGGAGGAGCGAAAACGAAATTAAATCAAGAATTGCCCAAGCAAAAATGGGGTTTAATTCAAAACAAAAACTACTATGCTCCTACTCAATCAGCTTAGAAAACAGGAAGTTGCTATTGAAGACATTTGTATGGAGCATAGCCATGTACGGGTATGAAACCTGGACAATTACAAAAGCGGAGAGAAAGAGATTAGAGGCTTTCGAAATGTGGTGCTACAGAAGAATGATGAATATCAAATGGATGGATAAAATTACAAATGAAGAAGTTCTTGGAAGAATTGGAGAAAGAAGACCCAGATTAGAATATTTCAACCAAATAATTGGGGATATGCGATGCCAGACATTTAGTGAGGTCAAACAGCTGGCGGGTGACAGAGTCGAGTGGAGACGGATTGTTGCATCAAACCAGTCTTAGGACTGTATACTCAATGATGATGATGATATAAGATTATTCCGAAAAGTCGGTTTCAAAATAGTATTATACTAGTATTTAGTAGAAATATTTTCCCCTTATAAAATTATTCCGAAACGTCGGTTTCAAAATAATATTAAATGGGGAAAACATTTCCAATAAATACTAGTTTATTTTATTTCTAGACTGCCTTCATCCAATTCTGAGGAATTAATAAATCAGTCTGATTAAAACAAATAAAAAAAAACTTTTAACATACTTATAGGAAATGTAATTTTATCAAGTATAGCAAGTAGTATAGCAAGGGGTGTCCAAGTGCATCTGTGGGTCCCGGGCCGGGGCCGCTTCAGGTCTGGAAGTGATATGTTTTTTTTTTTAAGAAAAAAATGCTTAGGGAGACCATATCTTTTTCTACTTAATAAAAAACACATTTTTATTTCATAATAAGGGGCTCGTTTCAGATTTTGGATCCCGGGCCCGAAATTTAATGGCATATTCTTCCAGTGGGCTAACATCTTAAATTCAATAATGCCAGAGCCATGCTATCTCAAGGCCGACACTGACATTATTTTGTTGCTTGTGTTAGCCTCCTCCCTTTTAGGCTTCTCTTGGTCAACCCTTGGTTTTTCAGGTCCTGACGCTAAGGCCGGGCGCACACTGGAGACGCAGCTCCTCAGCGCAGGCTGGGCATTTTTTTGTGAACCATGTTTTCAAGTAGAGGCGCGCATTTTGAGCAGCAGCACAGTCCTGCCTCACGTGCCGACTGCATCCACTTGTGGAGACGACACTGCTTCATGCAGGGCGCAGTTTTTTATTTTTTAATTGTTTTTTTATTTTAAAACCCACAAATATTTTACAACAAATATGATTATACCTATATATTAAAATTAAGAAATTTTATTTTTATTTTTTTTTTCGTTATAAAGCGTGTGGGGCATAAAGATCTACCACATTTGAAGAGATATAAATAAAAAACACAATAGCAAAAACTAACCACCCAAAGTGGGGGGGAGGGTCGAAAAATGAAAATTCTTGCCCTTGGAGCAAACTCAACCAAATTTTGTATACCTATTCTGTGGGCCCCCAGATGTCTAAAAATGTAAAAACTAACCACCCAAAATGGGGGGAGGGTGAAAAATGAAAATTCTTGTTCTTAGAACAAACTCAACCAAATTTTGTATTCATAATCTGTGGGCCACTAGAATGCTAGAAATGCAAAAACTGGGTGCGGGTATGTGGTGCGGGGGTGGAATGCAAGGAGCCAGGGTGTGAGTGGGGGTGAAATGGGTAGGAAGGGTACGTAGTGGGGTGCAGGGTTAAGCGGAGGTGGAATGGCGTTGGAGTGCGGGGGTGGGGGTCCATGGGTGTAGCACCTTGGCTTGGGGGGCTTCTCAGCTAGTGTTTTATATATTTTTACAAAATAAATGTTTCGTGTAAGGCTGTCATTTTACTTATGTTCTTTCGTCGACCTGATGCCCGAAACTTCTTCTCAATGTGCGCATACACTGAGCGATGCAGTGTTTGTTTTCCTGCGCTGCGCTGTCTGCGCTGTGCTGCATCGCCTACGTGACGCAGCTCAGTGTGCGCCTTAGCTAATAGTTTCGTATTCATTTTCATTTACTCTTTTCTTCTTAATAGAAGACAGCATTTCTATCAAGAACAGAGAAGTAAACCTTAAAAGAAATTAATCACACTCTAAATTCTAATTGGAATTACTGCGGCTTAGAAGAAAACGGCTATCTACTACACTATATTCTAGCTATGATTATATTTATGAATCGTCGGTAGAGCAGTGACTTCGAATTGAGTTTACTTGGGATCAAATCAGTCAGAACAATTTTCATCTTTGTCAAAAATTCAAGACGCGTCCCTAAATGGAAAAAAAACATTATTAAGGTATTTTTTTTTTAATTTCCTTTAGAAATGTAAAAAGTAATTGACCAAATATTACTTTTAATAAATTGGATATTGATATAGAGCTATGGATTGAGGATAAAAAGTATTATGATTCATTATGTCAGGATTAAACGAAGGCAGTCAGGAATTAAACAAGAGAATATTTCCAACAAATAATATTTATTAGAAATATTTTTCACTTATAATATTGTTTCAAAACCGACGTTTCGGATGTTCTTTCCTCCTTGCTCAAGAAATATTATATTAATCTAAAGAATTAGAAGTGTTTTTTTATTGCCTTTTGTTGAAATTATTAACTTGAGGGTTTTTATTTTTATCATATAATGCTAATTTTTGAACAATTTTCTACCCCCCAGAAATTTGAAAGACGCACGCACTCTGCGATCTACGTTTTAACCCCCTCCCCCCCTGTGGACACCCCTGGAAATTTTATATCAGTCCGTCTCAAAAAAAAAACCTCTAACATATAATTAATTATATTTAATTTTTGCCTCTGAAACGCAATGTTTCTGTAATAGAATTTATTTTTTTGAAATAAATAATTTAAAAGTAAAAAATTTTTTGAAAATAAAATTCATTTTTATTTTAGAATTTTCTAATTTCAATAATTTCTATATTTTTGTTTGATAGATTTATAATACATTTTTATTAATTTTACATATTTTCTGTTCAATCATGATATAATTCTATACCAATGATTATTAAATCTATCAATTATTCTATCAAATAATATTTAATAAGTCTGATCATTTTCCATATTTTGTTTTCTAAATCTGTATAATCACGGGGTAACAAAATAAATTGATTATGGAATTAAATGGCTTTGTCGGGGTATAAAACATAGATTGGATTTTAATAAATATATCTATACAGTTCCTATTCTAATAAAGGTGATAAAACTATTAATTGGGTGGTAGACAAAACTTATACAATCCTAGGGAACTTTATTTGTTAATGTGGGTACATAGTTCTTGAATATATTGGTATTTGATGAGTTTTCCAATAATTCTAGAAAGTTTTTTCAAAACTTCGTTGTTGAAACTTTTGTATTTAATTAAATCATTTTAGTTTGTTTATTTTATCGATTTAAGCCAGTGTTTTCCGACATGGGGCCCACGCCTCACAGGAGGGCAATTTGATTGTTAGGGGGGCAATTCGAACATGGAATTGACCTAGTGGTATGTATTTGTGTTTTTTTTATTTATTTCAGTTTTAGAAGCATATAAGACATTTTCCCGAAACATTTTTTTAAATGGAAAAAATTTGTTAGTTTGCAATGTCATATACATTTAAATAATCATTTTTTGGTCTATTTTTATTCCACTTTATCTTAAATTAATTATATCACATACATTATTTTTGGTTACGATTTTTTTTTATTTATTTTTAGACCCTTTTCTTTTAAAATAAAAAATTGGTAAATTATCTTAAAATTCACAAAAAAAAGATAGTGCGGAATACGAATTTTTTTATTTATTTTTAGACCATTTTCCTTTAAAATTAAAAATTGGTAAATTATTAAAAAAAAGATAGTGCGGAAGAAATGAAGCGAAAAAAACAGAAAACCTCAAAGTAATTAAATTTAGTTTTAGTTTAAAAATAATATCTACAAAATTAGTTTATTTGAAAAAATAAAATTTAACAAAATTTGATAGTAAGTTGCGAGGGGTGAACCGCGACCTAAAATCGTGTACAGCTACTTCAACTTTCACTTTCATTTCCAAGTAGAAGACAATAGAATACAATAGATTATCTAATGAATTCCAAAGACGGTGTACACCTAATTCCAATCGTGGTTCACCCCTCGGTAAGTTGCTACAGCAAGATATAAAATACACTTAAATGAATTGAAGGAGACAATAAAAGAGTGTGTCTTCTGCTGGAATTATAAATTTTATTTATTTATAACGAAACTATAGTCTCGTTATAAATAATAAAAATTTATAATTCCAGCAGAAGACTCAGAGGAATTAATTTATGAATGAATTCATTCATAAATTAATTCCTGTGAATACATTGTAATAGACTGATGAAGAGGGCAAAGCCCTCGAAACTATAGTCTCGTTATAAATAAATAAAATTTATAATTCCAGCAGAAGACACACTCTTTTATTGTCTCCTTCACTATATAAAAATTCTGCTACTCTCGGCAAAAACTTTCAATTTAACTTAAATGAATGTAAACCATACAAAATACTAATCAACAAATTCTGTTTTCTAACTTACACGTAGTACTCAAACTTTAACGCTGATTTTGCTTGCTTTGAGTACATTATATAAAAAAATATAAATAAATGTATTGCAAGGCCCATGTTATCGTCTGTTTCGGTTGTCTAAATTTAGGAGTAGCCATAAAGTGCTGCCATCTGTTAAACTCAAAGTGGTCGAATTTATAGTTATAGAGACAATTTTTTCGCATTCGACGTGGCATATCAAACGTCCCTAAAGATTGTGTTCCATGAAAAAATAAATCTGATAATTTACATTTTTAATATTAAAATAAAGTAAATATATAATATATTTTTCTTCTTTTTTTTTTGAACAAAATGTTTTTATTGTCTAATTTAAATTTACATAATTTACATAATTATTTTTACAATAATTTGGGCATCGAGCAACACTCCCTTCCCATGTCCATATTTACAACAATGTCTAATATTATATTAATTACTTTCATATTTTATTGTGGGAAACATTTTATAAAAACCCACTACTTGATTTTGTAACTCTATATAGGTATACTAAAATTTCTATAATTTGGCTATTTCAAATTTTTTGTCAAAATCAGAAATTTCACTAGCCTTGCCATTTTTTCGTTTTTCGATAAAATTTTTTTTTTTTTTTGAGATATTTCCAAAAAAAAAAAATATTTCAATTCCCTAGGACCTTCTGATCCCAAATATACTAAAATTTCTATAAGTTGGGTATTTGAAATTTTTTGTCAAAATCAGAAATTTAACAAGGTTTTAGCTTTGCCATTTTTTTGTTTTTCAACAAAAATTTTTTTTGAGATATTTCAAAAAAATATATATTTTCAATTCTCTAGGACCGTCGGATTCCAAATATACCAAAATGTCTATAATTTGGATATTTCAATTTTTTTGTCAAAATCAGAAATTACACAAGGCTATATAAACCTTGACATTTATTCGTTTTTCGACAAATATTTTTTTTTTTTTTTTTGAAATATTTCAAAAAAAATATATTTTTTCAATTCTCTAGGACCGTCTGATCCCAAATACCTAATTAATAAAAATAACAAAAAAAAATGTCTTTTATAAAAAAAATTTATTTAGGGGGAATAAGAATTTTAAAAAGGCATACGTGGGGCATGACACAAAAAAGGTTGGGAAACACTGATTTATGCCCTACATGATGGAAATATAAAAGTAATTGAAATTCTCTATAAAATTATTGAAATTTTCGTTCCTATGGATTTCTTCTAAATGTTCTTACTTGATTTATTCTATCTAAATCCATCGACACAGGATAAGGGGTTAGAAAATGTGAATTGAAGAGTATTTATTAAAGAATTGAAGAGTATTTATTAAAAAAAATTCAATTATATTTCTTTCTATATCAAGGCCTTACCAAAAAAGTTCTCCCCATCCATATAAGCCACAAATTTTTTTCACATAGTGTATTTTGAAAAGATTTATTACATCTTATTTCTTTTTTTTATTACCCGCTTCCATACTATTAAATTTGTATTGTATGCCTTGTGGAAACTGACTCTAAAATGAAAAACTTATTTCGTTTTGTTATAAAATTCGTATTCTTTGAATAAAGTTTTGACTAATATAACATTCCATTTAACGATCCTTTATTGATTGCTATTTTCTAAGATTGGCTCCTGAATTCCGATGTAATTTTATCCGAGTTCTGTATTCCTTTGAATGTGAAGATATCTCAGCAACGAGTATTCAGCCTTAAGTTGTATTAAGGAACCATTCGTAAATTCTAACATGGCTTAGATTAGACTCCAAATATAGAGGCATTCATCTGGAAGTATATTCTGAGCTCCTTAAACTCATAACAGTGCGTCTAATTTTAAAGTCAACTTGTCAAGCTCCTTTGCCCTTGTCTCATCAAGTTACCAGAATGAAATTCCTGCAAGTTGTTGGAGGAAATTAAATGCATTGTGAAAGTCGATTACTAGAATTCGATGACCAGTTAAAATATTCTTTCTGCTATAATATATTTTATTAAAAGGATATGTTTATAAAATTTAAATTTTAAATTTTAATGTGAATCCATATTTTAATTAAAAATATTAAATAGATACGTATTTTTGTATTGAAAAATATTGAAAAATAAAAGTTATTGTCGAAACCACAATTAATAGTGAGTCGTCAAAGGTCAGCTTAAACAATTCATTTTTTTTGAAAATGCACAGAGAAAATTTTCAAACAAACAAAAAATTTAAAATGTTTTTTTTTTTTTTTAATTATTAGTGACTTAGAATTTAATGATTATTATTCAAGTTTGTTAGGGATTAAAAAGAAATAAGTTGTGTATCAATAGAAATTATTAAATTAATCCAAATATTTCGAAGCACTTCTTCGACAGTAGAAGATAGAAGCTGTAACAATTGGTATATGGTTGATGAGTTTGAGATGAATTAAAATAACATTTAATGAGATACAAATATTTAAGATATATTAGGATATTTTTAAAACAAAATGAACTTCTACTTACCCATTCATCTCATCAATATCTTGCCCCTTCAAGAGAGTCAGCAACGTAAATCATAACAGAAAGGCAAGAAACAATTCAACAATGCAAAAATCATTTTTAATCCTTTTTTTTTCTACACATCTTCAAATGGGTGAAAATTGTCTAAACTGATCTCTGACGTCACGCCATTCATTCTAGTTACGATTATAACTGTGTTATTTTTCAATTTTTTTCAAAACAATAAATACATTCACATATTCAATACTTTTAATTAATCTATATCGATTAATATTACAGGTTTACGCCTACGCCCTAATGTTAATTCAAATTCTTTTCCAGTTTTAACATTCTTGAACCGTAGTATCTACATTGAACCCGTGAATATTTCTCATTATGAAATAAAGTCAATTTATTCTTCATGGATGCGTGAATCTTTTTAGATAAAGAGTTTCAATAAAAAAGAGATAGGTATATTGAGACTTAAAAAAGGAATATTGATACTGATTTTTAAACATTCTTTCTTTATAACTTGAGCTAATATAAATTTGTCCGGAGGGGAATAAATCTTTAAAAATATTTTTCCAAACTTGGGAAAAACTTCTAAATTAATTAAATGTTATTGCTCATTTGAAAAGTTTTCTTTTCAGTTTAAAATTCTTTTGTATAAATATCTTTGACTTTTAATAAATCTTTATTTTTATACGAATATTATTTTGGAATTTTTCTAGCTTTATCATATTCAAAAGAAGTTATCTACTAATTCCCACGTTGATTTTTAATAAATTCTTTATGAAATTATAAAAAGGACGCCTTATGTAGAGGGTGCAAACAAGAAATTGAGAAGTCTAGATATGCTGAGAAATGCCAAAGATTTAAAGACAAAATAGGAAATGTCATGATAGATTGGTGGTCAGGATTAAAAGGTTAATTTAGATAGTAAAAAATAAAACTGACAGAAAAGAAAGAAAGAGATGAAATATAGATCCCGGCGAAAAACAAGAAGAAAGAAAAGACAAGAAGTCAGAGAAGAAGATAGGAAATTATATCGATTGCACTAATATTAAATATTTATAACACAAGATTGGAAAAGTGTGAAATGTACGAATCCAAAACCCAAAGAGGGTATGAATGAGAAATAAATATATATTGTATATTTTATAAAAAAATACAAATCTTTATAAAACAATCTTGGAAGGTTTATTTTTGAACTAGCCGTTTCAGGAGAAATTCTCCCTTTTATCAATAAAATTTTTTTTTATTTGAAAAAAGAAAAAAGTTGTTCCCGGTAATGTTTCGAAAACAACTTTTTGATTTTTTTTTTTTTTAATTTTCTATTGATATCATAAAGGGAGAATTTCTCCTGAAACGTCTAGTTCAAAAATAAACATTTCAAGATTGTTTTATAAAGATTTGTGGTGCTAGCAAATTGACCACCAAAAAACTTGTTTTCAAAATTCACCGCCGTGTCGAATGGAAAAATAGATGGAGCTGTGTACCTCGATTTTTTGAGGCACTATTTGCTATCTTCTCTCTATTTCCTTGCTTTTCTTCTAAGCTTACAATCAAAAAATGTTAAACTCACTTCTTATTTTGATGTCGTTCGGTAGGAATGGTCACCTAGCTCTTGTGATAGCGTGAGTAAAATTTTAAATATGTCAATCAATTATTGATCCCTTTTCTTATCTATTTTGTCTGCCTTACAAATAGTCCTCGCAAAGTGGAAAATTGTTAAATTTTACTGAAATCGCACCTAATTTCTCTCCTGACCAGGTAAAAGTTTTTTTTATCTTCATCTCTGAATTATGTTTCTAGATATTTGCATATCCTTAATTAATTGAATTTACTGACCAATTTATTTTGTTTCTCTCCTGACCAGATGACCAGAATCAGGAAAATCCTCTTTAGCCTCAATTTGCACATATGTTTTACCATGAAGCAACAAAAACCCCTTTTATTTTGAACCTACGCAGAGAGCGTCTAGTATGAATTATTGAGAGTGCTCAAAATTGATGTTAATAGCAGATAGATCGTAAGAATATATTTATTTATTTTTTCATTAATTGAGATTGATATTGAGTTTTTCTATTTGTTTAGTTGATTTACAACCAACTAGAAAATAGATTAAATTGTATTACACGCTTCGATCATCTGGCTATATATGTTTAGCAATTTGTGCTAAAAACGCGATTGGCGTTAATTAATTAATTATAATATTCTTATGTTAATTTGTATATAATTGATTTATATATAAACTTTACTTTATTTTGTGAATATTTGTATTTTTTTCAAATAGCTGAATTTTAACATTCAATTCTCAAACCTTTTATCTGTATTTATATAGTTTTAAGTTACTCCTAACATTACTTGTATTCAATTTTAAAATTCATATTTTTATAATCAAAAATTTATATTAAATTCTAATTAAACCTACTTACAGTCCATTTTTTTTTCTATAATTAATTTTTTTATTTTCTTAATATTTAAATTAATATTCCACGCTGCTTTGAGCGGCACCAATTTGTATTTATTTGTTATATTAAAAACAATCAATAACTAATTTTTTCTTATAGTATATTTATATATCTACTGTTAATAAAAAGATAAACCTATCCTGTCCCCGGGGCTAGATCTTATAACGGGAGTCACTCTTATTAAATTTTTATTATGATATTATATATTTTTGGGGGAGTCGGGTTAGCCGAGCCATCTAACGCACTGGCCTCGCTTCGGCATCGATCGATTATGATGATGTTGGAGTGGAAGGCCGGGGTTCGGTCCTTGCTGGCAAATAAATATTTCTACCGGCTAAAAACTCGGCTCCCTCACTAACCCTACTAACACTTTACTTATGTGCTGTCTAAATGGGCTTTGTTCCCGGTATCAATAAATAAATAAAAGAAAAAAAATATATTTATTTTATAAAAATATTTTGACAACGCAACGGAAGAAATTACCCTTTCCGATTTTATTTGAAACGCCCGGGCTCCAATCGGGTTCCGGGCCTGCAGCTCCCACCTCGCGCTTTAATGTAGACATATTATGTATTCTTGAAAAAAATTCAATATTGAGATTTTATCAGGTCTTATCAATGAATTCATAAACGTTTATAAGTTCCTGATGATTGTGGCACTTGTAGTGGATATTTAATAATACAGATCCAATTAGTAAATTAAATCAATTAAATTTCATATATTTAATTACATATATTGCTTGTATTAAATTATACCATATATTCACAATACACATAACAGGTCTATTATTACATTCAGGGCCAATCTTAGGAACAGAGATGCCTGCTTGTAAGCTTTAAGAGAATTTAGAAGACTTCTTCGCCTGCCTTCCGGGCGTATCGAATATACCATGTTTGAGAAACGTACCTTCTCCCCCTTATAATGTTGAAATCAGATTCTCATTCCCTCATAGTCAGTTAACACTCGAGTTTATAATTCAATCGGCATTTGTAAAAAGAGTATATGTAACATTTTTTAGAAAAATGGTTTTTTGTCCGAAGGATACCTTTTGCAAGATCCCAAACTGTGAGCGTACAAAAATAAGCTGATGTGGCCATCCACATGACTTTACCATACACCTGGCACCTCTCTTATATTCATCAAGGAGAGCAAGATTTCGCTTAAGAAGTTGATAGACGTCTTTCTTAAGAAAGTACCAAGGGTGTGGCAATGCTTGGTTAGTTTGAAGCGTTCTTCTAATAGATTGTGATTAAAGACTCTAATGAGGAATGCTGCGAAGAAGCCGGTTTATCAATTAAGCCATTTGGTATATTCCAAATTATCCAAAAGAGACTATTAAAAAAGCTTACCATGCCTGTCTCGCACTCCAAGATTCTACTTTCAAAAGCGTCTTGATTGAAAATTAGTTTATATTTCAAAAGTGGATTTCAATTAGAAAAAGTTCGAAAACTCCAGACTGAGTAATTATGAATAAAAAAAGACATATGAAAGAGTTTTGAGTATGAATCAATTTTCTAATCAATAATTTAACTGATCTCAAATCTAAATGTATTTTCTTTAAAATTTCAATTGAAAAATTTATTAGACATATGAGTAAATGTGATTATTTAAACAAATGTTAAATGGCAAAATGAATATTCCTAAATTAGTTTTTCTTATTTACTTATTTATTTTATTTCTAATAATAATAATTGCGTGGGTCTCAAACTTGAGTCACCATAGTGGAAAATTGTAGGGCTGCATGTTTGGCCAATCCGGCTCTTATTTATCATTCATATTTTAAATTTTATATAATAAAATCTATTAAAATTATTTTTATTACCAAATGAAAAAAATATAGAGAATATTGAATAAATAATTATTATTAATCAGGATTCAACAAAAGCAATTTCCTGTTTTGTTTTAGTTATGCAACCGATTTAATAGCATTGGTAAACAATTGACTAGCTACAGGAGAACTAAAGTTAATTTTTAACCGACTTTAAAAAAAGGAGGAGGTTTTCGTTTCGACTGAATTTTTTTTTGTATCTATGTTACTCGATTTCTTCGCCAATTGTGAACCGATTTTGATGATTTTTTTATGCATTGGGTTGGTTGGTACCATATTAATTTGGTCAAGTTCTGATGATATGATCAATGACAAAATAGCGGAAATCTCCAACACATATGAGCAAATCGAAATTATAATAAAAAATCTTTTATAATAAAAAAACAATCTTATAACGTTCATTTAAATCCCGCTAACGTTTCGAGAGAATTCCTCTATTTATAAATTGAATTTTATTATCGTTTTGTGATTCATTCACACGAATCTTTCTCTTACGAGATGGATGCAAGCTATTATCTTAAGTCTCACTATTGTCAACATGATCATATATTTTTTATTGTTTATTAAATAAATATTTTAAATGAAATCTCTAATCATTATAATATTATATTGGAAGGAAAATTTCTTGTCTGAAAAATTACAACTGTGTAGATCATCTTTCTAAATTTTGAGGTTTTACATTTTGGAGCTTATACAATAATTTATAACAATTTTTCAATACTTTTTTTATAGAAGTTTAACTTTGCAAAGTTTCACCTTCCGTGATCAAAATTATGAAAATAAATATATAAATAATAAGCCGGCTAAGTGCGAGTCGGTCCACCGTATGTCGAAAGTTCCGAATCGAATTCGTGTTTATAATATTTATCATTGGTAAGTGGGAAAAGGAGGAAATTTATGGTATTTTTTATATTTTAAGTTAAACTCCTCGCTTTCATATTAAACTCGCGGTTTACATACTTACCTTTTTGATTTCATATTTAATTAGATGTTTTCATTCTTAACTCAAGGTTTAAATACTTAAGTCTCAATTTTCTTTCTTAACTCTCAGTTTTGTTACTTAACTACTCATTTTCCTATTTAACTCGATGTTTACATACTTACATTGTTGATTTCATATTTAATTAGCTGTTTTCATACTTTTCACGGTTTAAATACTTAACTCTCTATTGTCTTACTTACCTCCTCGGTTTCCTAATTAACTCGCTGTTTACATACTTAAATTAGTTATTTCATATTTAATTAGCTGTTTTCATTCTTAACTCAAGGCTTAAATACTTAACTCACGGTTTAAATACTTAACTTTTAGTTTTCTTAGTAAACTGCTTGTTTTCCTAATTAACTTGCTGTTTACATACTTACCTTGTTGTTTTCATATTTAATTATCTATTTTCATACTTAACCACGGTTCAAATACTTATCCACTGTTCAAATACTTAACCACGGTTCAAATACTTAACCAGGGTTCAAATACTTAACCATCGTTTAAATACTTAACTCTCAGTTTTCCTAATTGTCTCGCTGTTTACATACTTACCTTGTTGATTTCATATTTAATTAGCTGTTTTCATACTTAATTCAAGGTTTAAATACTTAACTCTCAGTTTTCTTACTTAACTCCTTGTTTTCCTAATTAACTTGCTGTTTACGTACTTATCTTTTTGATTTCATATTTAATTAGCTGTTTAAATTCTTAACTCTTAGTTTTCTTACTTATCTCCTCGTTTTCCTACTTAACTGTTAGTTTTCATTATTAGCTTTTCGTTCAATTAATTAACTCCCCGTTTTCATACTTAACCTTCCGTGTAAATACTCAACTTCCTGTTCCCATACACTTCAAAAGGAGGTTCTCAATTAGACTGAATTTTTTTTTTTTTGTATCTATGTTACTCAATTTCTTCGCCAATTGTGAACAGATTTTGATGATTTTTTTTGCATTGGGTTCAGTATAGTTTCCGATTGATACCATATTAATTTAGTGAAGTTCTGATGATATGGTCAATGAGAAAATAGCGAAAATTTTCAATTCATATGAGCAAATAATCGAAATTATAATAAAAAATATTTTATAAAAAAACAATCTTAAAACGTTCATTTAAAACCCGCTCACGTTTCGAGAGAATTCCTCTATTTATAAATTGATTTTTATTATCATTTTATGGGGGAGGAATTGAGGATCCAATCGACTTGATTGGTGAATAATGGAATTGAAATAATTATCAAAAAAAAGAGGTTTTTTTATCTAATTAGATTTTTCCTCTTATTAAAAACAAGGACTAAAGATAAATAAGGACAATCGATGGTGGAGAAGTTATCTCCGGAATCGAAGCAAAATACAATGTATACATTAATTAATGTAAAATAATTGGTTTAATAAATTTATATCATTTTATGATTCATTCACACGAATCTTTCTTTCTCTTACGAATGCATGCAAGGTATTATCTTAAGTCTCACTATTGTCAACATCACTAAAAAGAGAAAAATAAAAATAGTTTTTAGAAAAAAATAAAACCGACTTCAAAAAAATTAAATTCAACAAAAAAAAATAATAAGAACTCAAAAATCAAATCAAATACACTAAAAGATATAAAATAATTATCTAATTTATTTAGAACTAAACGACGAAATTTTTACATCAAATCACTTTTTGAAGTCGTTGTTAAACATATACATTTTATGAATCGCACTCAACGGATCATACCTAGTACGTTTGGCGTGTAATGAAGACAACATCGCGTAAGTTCGCTTATATAGTTTCTTTAGCACCGGCTTCAAAAAGTGATTTCATGTAAAAATTTCGTCGTTTAGTTGTAACTAAATTTGATAATTATTTTATACCTTTTAGTGCATTTTATTTTATTTTTGAGTTCTTATTATTTTATTTGTTGAATTTAATTTTTTAAAGTTCCGTACAAAACCAATACATGTTTCTAGAATGTCTATCTGTTTGTCTGCCTTTCTCTAAGATCATTATTATATAATATTAATTCAGTACCATTTTAAAATCTCATCCAAAATCTTTTAAACCAGGTTTGATTGTGAATCTGTTAATTATAATATATTATTTACGAGAGGATAGCCAAAAAAGGATTTTTTTAAAGCTACGTATTTAATTTTTTTTACTTAACAATTTTATCATTCTACACAGTATTCTTATTTACACTTAATACGTTTATCCAATCGGAGATTTCATTATTTATTATTATATAATATCTAACTTATAAATTTCAAGTTTTTAGACTATTTACTTTCTAAATTACAATGGTCTGACAGACAGAAAGATGGACTTTGTGGCGACAGGTATTGCTTTTGTACGGAACTCTAAAATTTAGCTTTAGTTCTCCTGTAGTTAGTCAATTGTTTACCAACGCTTTCAAAATGAAAAGTAACTAAATTTTTTTAAGGTAGATTTCACAAAATAAAACAAATATATGTTTTGAGTTATATCTCGATATATATATAAAATTAACTTACTATTTATTAAAAATGTTTCACCTTTTGAATCGACACCTAACTCTTTAAAAATGATTCCTATCAAAATGGTTCCCTAACTAAAATTGTCGTTACACTATCTGTATGTACTTCTCTCAGAGCATTGTAGCTAGAAGTCTAAATAGGATAAAACTTACATTTTATAATTTGTATGTATTTAGTTTCTCACAAATCAAAAATAGTATTAAAATTTTAATCGAGTGATTATTTTGAACAGGGTTGAAGTTTATGTGGGGTCAAAAATAAAAATATTGATACGAAAACGTATTTCCGATGAAAATTCTCACTAATTTATTAGATAAATTTATCTGAGTATAAATAAAACCTGTAGAAAGAAATAACATATACAAATAGGGATTATTTCGTGAAGCTCACTCGACACCACAGCTTTTCAATTCAATTGTGCTTTAGGCTGCTTCTATTAATTATGCTTTCGCTGAATTCGCCTGCTGTCGCAGAATTATTAATGTCTACGTGATATTACATATTAATAACCCAATGTACGTTGTTACCCGGAAGAGTGGTTTGTTGCTGAAACAAGGAATTTTGCATGTTCCGAGACCAGTGGCATAACCAATTCACTTCCGTTTTCTCTATTCTACAGCTTCAATGCCAAAACTAAAACTAGATCCCACTCATTCTATTTATAAAAATTTCACTCCAATGCTTTTGAAATTTGAATTCAATGATGTACGTAGGCAATTAAAATTATTTTCCAATATATTTTTTGAGATTTTATCATTTAAATCAGGGCCCGTCCAACCGGTGCCCCGCGGGCTCCATGCGGCCCAGCACTGCAATGAGTGTTGTCCAAAATAAAATCATAAACTTATTTAAAAAATTGAGATTGATTGTACATATATATATAATTTATTCCCTTTTTCGAAATAAGATTGTACATTTGTACAATACGTTAAGTTTGTTTCAAGAATAAAAGTAAAATTATAAGATCAACTATATAAGATATAAAAAAAAAAATAATGAAGTTTCGAATATTTAAAAATTCTTCTGCTTCGCATAGTTTCATTTTCTAAAATATTTATTATTTCAGTCATTTATATGGTACGACACTAACCAAGTCTATAGTTATCATTCTAGTAGGTACAAGGAGACAAGGAATTGGGGTTTTCTAGAACAATCATAAAAAATTGATAATTTCTCTCCTCTCCTGGACTAAAATTTGTGAGAACTTGTCTTTTAGATCTTTGCACATAGTCACATGTCAATAGATAATGGATAGTCAGCGATTATTATATCCGTGACCTTTTTAAAAAATAAATTATCATTCCTCATATCCTTCTTTAATCTCATTCGATTTAAACCAGGGCTGTCCAAAAGGTGGCCCAAAGTCATAAAATTCCTTAAAGCATTGAGATATATGAAGATACTGGACAACACACAACAATTTAGCATGATAATTTTTTTTTTTCTCTAAAATCAGAAATCTGAAAATCTACTGTGAAGTTTTCGAAAAAATAATCATCATTTTGGTCTATTTTCGATTCTATTTTCATTAGAAATATATTTTCTACTTGCAAACTTTCTGATTGAATGTTCTAGAACAACAATTAGATACCGATCTGAAAGAAAAATTTAATATTGTCTCTTCATTAGAATCTTATATTAATTATCTACCCAGGAAAAAATATAAACAAATACTAATACATAATATTACTTTTTGTATATATATGAGTAAGAAAATAATATTATTAACCCTTATTTCGCTGCTCCAACAACCCCTACGTAATAAGGGCTTCATTGCCAAGTCAAAATAAGTCAAATTAAATAAATATATTCATTGATAAATTCAGAAATTAGAGTAAGAAAAATTGTTGAAAAAACCAAATGAAACGAAACGATGATTCGTGATATGAAATTCGATTTTGTTTCAGCTTAAATAAATTTTCCATTCCAACTATTCTTAGAGCAGTCAGATTTTTTGTTGCTAAAAAGTCGATGAAAATTTTTTTGGCGGGAGAGGGAAGTACACTCCTGTTTGGTCCTAGTGCCGGATACAAATTTTAAAATTTTTAAGAAAATAATATTTAAAATATAAGTTAGCAATCTGCTCGAGATATCATAGCATGGTTTTGTTTCACCGAAGTATATCTTCAAGTACATGTATTTTTACCACTAATTTTCCAAAAATGCCTATAAAGATGTTTTTCTTTATATAATAATAAAACTTGAGTAAGATACGAGGTAGGTTTCACAAAAAAAAAAAATTATATTAAAATGTTTCACCTAGAACCAACACCGAACTCCTTAAAAGTTATTTAATGTTTTCTTTTTTTATAATTTTCATAATTATTAAGAATAAGATGTTTTCCATAAGCTTTATAAAATCATGTGATCTACTTCAATTTTTAAGAGTTTCTCTATTATACCAAACAATTTCATAAAAAGAAAGTAAAATTTCAAGGTAGGTTTCACAAAATAAAACAAATATATGTTTTGGGATTTATCTCGACATACAGGGTGGATTCACGGTCGATGAGGCACGTTAGACATTTATGGAAAACGGAACGCAGGATTTTTCTGAAAATTTAGCACCTTACATTTTCTTACCTGTTCTATCGATCTAAAATATTTTCAGCATTGCGACGTTTCGGCTTCCATCGAAAAGTCGTAGCAACTTAATTTTTTTAAATGGAACAAATATTAACACGTTTTTAGAACCGCCTTTTTATTAAAATACTTTAGAGCTAAGGGTGCCGAATACAAGTCCATACTTGTTTCGAATACAAGGCCACACTTGTTTCAGAATATTAGGGATTAATTTCTTAATGTATATTATTCTAGCAATGGTCTTTTATCCTTTGAACTTGGGCCAAAACGATTCTTGTTATGTAGATATGGAGAGAGAATACTCAATTGGATGTCATTAAAATTCAGAAAAAATGTAAAATCATATTCTCAACAATCTTTACCTAAAAAGCATTTTAGAAGATTGTATAACTCAGTATTCCTGTCCGAATACAAGTTTCGGCTTGGGTAGGTAGGTACACACAATATGAAAAAAAAAAAAAAAAATTTGGAAGAACTTTCTTTAAGAATAACAAAAATAATATAATACATGAGAATTTACTAAAATTTCGATACATCTCAAAGAAAAATTTAATAAACATAAGATGAAATAAATTAAACGAATAATCGTTGATTAATTATTATTTTAAGTATAAAAGATATTTAAATTTAAATTATTATTATTGTTACAACTTTTGATTAGATCTTATTTATTTTACTGTTCATTGAGCTTATTACATTAATTACTCATAGTTCATTTCACTTATTACCTAGGTCTATTTAAATGAAGTTAATTAGAACAAGTTCTTTCTGAGATTTTCAATCTAATCTAAAACAATTTGCCGAAATGCAAGTACTTCACTGCTCAAAGTGGATGGATCCTCTCTAGAGAATGGAATCTGAAGAGGATGATGATGTTTTTGTGAACCAATTGTGTTATGAATACTTGGATTTTCTGCAACATAATTATCTATTGCCTTATTAAAAGAGTCGAGGTAGAAGAAGCTTAAAAGACCAAGATCATAAAAGGGAGCAAAAGATTCATTTGGTTCAAAAGCCCAAATTTTCACGGAAAATCGAATCTCACAACGAAACTTCATTTGCAACGACGAAATAATTTTATTAAACCCTTTTGAAAGAGAATCAGTAAACCCTAAGGAATAAATGGGTATATTTCTATGTGTGAGTGCTCTTCATTCTTAATATGCAAGAAACATCTCTATATTTAATTATCTTGAGCAAAGCAGCTCAAACAATCAACCTATTCAAGCATAGATGAAGCCCGATCTCCGAGATAATTAGAAAATCAAGACACCACTTTGAATAAGAAATATAATCGGTTAATTAAAAAGGTTTCCTCATTTCTTTATTAAATAAAATCAGATCTTCTAATAAGAAAGAACATCGAATTCAAAGACATTTTGAAGAAATATAAAAAATAATTCAAAACAAAAACAAAATAAGACTTTAATATTTTATCATTTATATTTGAAAATTCATTCTTTTGATCTGGAAGATGGTATTCTTTTTATAAAATCAAAAACAGAATAATGCAATAGAGTATATTAGGAATAATTGGATTAGCTAAAAATAAAAAATAATATTACTTACTTATTTTGTTTTTCAATCTAAATTTGATTCCGCATCCTTTTTATGAATATTTGATGAATTCTCATGGTTAACCAATAGGCGATCCAGCTAGCCTTATTCAGTTAATTCAATTCGGAGGTCCAAATCTGAATAGTCTTTATTATAAATATTAAACACTTTTTGTTATACCAAGTTAAGTCTATAATCAGCCCTAAATGATAATTTGTAAGAAACCCGCGATTTTTAAGAAAACACCTCTTCGCTTGCAAATGAACATACGTTCTTCCCTATGATTTGAAAAGACATTAAACTCGCTTTCCGCTTTCTACATTCCCCCACCTCTAACTTAATGCTCGTGATACGTCAAACTATTTTTAGAACTATATACTAGATCAAGAGGCTACTGTGGGTCAGTGGTTAGAGTGTTGGGCCGCTGGCCTGAAATACGCTGATTCGAGACCGAGTCTCGGCAGATATTGCAGTCGTGGCGACCTCTTGGAAAGCAATGTAAACCTACCAAGAGTATAATTGCCTAGTAACCTCTCCAAACTAGCCGTTCGGAACCGGCGTTAAAAATTAGGTCTCATATATCACTCAGCACAGGTATATGTGGAGAGGAGCCAAAACGTCAGGGAGACCTGATATGGCACTTAAAGAAGAAGATGAGCGCTTCTTAATTTTTTTTTGACTGAGCAATTTTTCACGACCCCATATTATATAGATATATTGTATAATATAACCATCATTTTTATTAGCAGATATATTTTACAGAAAGATTATGTTTATTTTAACGCTTTAAAAATTGTTAAAATAGCGTCATATAATCACTATTCTTATATATGCACATTTTGTATAATTGCTTATACAACATGATATATTATTTATCATTCAAGAATGATATATTCATTTATTTGTATATGTTTATTATATATAATTTCATTTATAGAAACAAACGTGTTTATGATTTTTTTAAAATAATATCAAAGCATAGTATTTATTCTCTTTTAGAATTTATTAGATAAATTCAAGAGATGCACTCACCACTTTTTATTAGAAAATCAAAAATAAATTTATTTTGAATCAAAGCTTTAGTATAAACATACCTACCTATTATAATAATTTTATCATTTATTAAAACTATTTATTTATTTTATTTTTTTACGAAAAATTTTTATCTGTAGGGCCATCTAGCCCCTTTAATGTACAATTTTACACCATTTAAATCTGAAAAAAATAAAATAAATAAATAAATAATAAAAATATGAATGATTTGAATCAAAAACTATATAATTACAATTATTAAATCTAAATATTGATGAGATCGATCTGCTTGTTTTTTTTTGTTTTTGTTTTGTTTTTAATAAAGAATAAAACAGAACTTAGAGCAACTTCAACATTTTTCAAATTTATTCTGTATTTTTATTTTATAATTGCCAATTGTTAATTGGAAACGTCGCTTCACATAAATAAATATCTAATACAAAATGGCCATTTTACAAATGATTGGAAATTCAAAGACAATTATTTATTGAACCCACTATACTTAAATTTTTTTGAATTATTTTTAGATTATAATTTTTTCATTGTTGCATTTTCATTATTGCCGTAAGTTTCGCAACCCCATAATTGAGTTACACAACTGAAAATTGGGTCGCGATACTTTAATAAGCACTGTACTAGATAATCATGATGATGCATCCTTATTTTTCGAAAATTAGAATTTTGATAATGTTTTTGTTTTCGAATCTTTTTTAAAGAAAAGAGAAAATGTAGGTTTTTAGAACGGTTGTATTTTTCTCCTATCAGCCAGTATTTAAATTATTATTTGCTTCAAAAAGAAAATTGTCTCCAAGCATAATATAATAAATAATCTTAATCTTAATGGACACTCTATCCGACCTTAATGAGTTCTAAAATGCCAAGTATGACAAATAATTGTCAAAATTCGATTAATTAAGAGGTTCTTTCGCGACAATCCACCCAAAAAGTTTTAGCCTCGTAACCACTCTATAAATATGAACGGTGGTAAAATTTTAGGTTATGTTTTTTTAACGTGACTGTACTTTTTACGCTACTATATTTTATTTTAGAATGGATCGTTTCCAAGCCATTGATATTGTATCCCCTCCACTAAAAATTATCGCCCAAATATGTTTTTTTTTTTATTTTTTATCAAAACTACGTGGTAAATAATTTCAATTTTTTTTTTAGGTTAATCCGAATATATTATTCTAACAAATATTAGTATTTCATCAAGATGGTGAAAGTCCTTCAATTAAAAAAAATAAAATAATGATCATTTCCCCACCCTTTCCCAATCTACCATATGTAAAAAATGTCATTTTTAATTGCAATTATTTCATTTTTGGTGTGGTAAATTGTCTTCAAATTTTAACAGTCTGTTTATTATGCTTTAATCACGATACACCTAGACCCGGTATGTCAGGAGATCGACCATTTTTCGTTTCTACTTTTCAGTGACGTCAGCAGGGTTGATGCTTTTGGAATCAATTTTGAAAAACAACAAGTGTTAGATCAGGTGTCTGAATTAGTGGAATCCATATTCGTAGTTCCATTTCAAAAAGGAATACTTGTAACTAACAAATCGCTGGTAGAATTGTACAAATATTTACATACAAAATATAATGTTGAATATATTTATTTTAACATCAAGACTTAACCAGGATGTGTTAGAGAACTTTTTTTCGTATATCCGAAGAATAGATGGGTCAAATGATCATCCTAATCCATTAGACTTCGTTTATCTTCTTAAATGGTACATTTTAGGAAAGAATTCAGCCTCAGTTTTTAACTGAAGCAAAAATACCGAAGAAACAATGGAATGTTTATAAAAACATCTTTGAATTTCTCTTTGAATTTCTTAAGATTAATTTAATTAATTTGATAATTTTCTATATTTGTATAAATATACTAGAAAAACAAATTTACTTATAATTTGTTAAAAATTCCGTTGAGTGGATTTGCTCGCGAGTTTACCCCGCGGAATTCTAAATTAATTTGTATCATCTCTCTATGTAAGAATAGACTTGTAAAAGGCGTCTGAATCGAGAGAGTAATATATAAGAACTTGAGATGCCATGTCCCTCTGGGTGGTCCGGGGTGGGGTATCATGCGGGCTATACGCGGATTGATACCGGGTAACATCTAGATGGACCATATCTTTTTTCGCTCTCTTGGTTCAGGATGGAGAATCAGCTGGACCTCAATGGTTCTTATAAAACGTTAGTCTCGCTAAGTATTCTCTAAATTTCGCTTTATAAAAACATCTTTGAATTTCTCTTTGAATTTCTTAAGATTAATTTAATTAATGGAATGTTTGCTTCAACCACTAGAAGCAGGAAATTAATCTGAAGCCAATCAAGAAATTTGTCTAACGCAGAGCGTCTTAAACAATTTAACAGACACATTAAATATTGCAGACACTAATGGTGAAGCTGCCGAAAATAGTATTGTAATGGATTATATGTTTGTTGAGCCTGACGAATCAGATTATGAAGTAGTTTTTAAGGAATTTGGTGTTGGTACTTGGTGAAACATTTTTTTAAAATTATTGGATAAAAATACTTGGTAGGTTTCACATTAAGTAATTAATGTGAAACCTACCAAGTATTTTTATCCAATAATTTTAGATTATGAAGTTACTGCAAATCATAAATTATTACAAACTTTTGAAATAAAAGAAATGGTTCATGAGGATATTTTAATATACATAGCTGGATATGTTGCTCATAGATTTAGAGGAAAATATGATTTAGGATTGGAAACAAAAAATATATAGAAATAGACGAATCGTCTCAAAATTGGCTAACTTTTATATCAAGAGGAAATATGCTAGATGCAACTAAAATACTAGTTAGCTAATTAATAATATGCATAGAGAAGGGCTGTCAAGTGGAAATAATTTATTTAAAAAATTTGCTGAAAAAACGAAGGACAAAATACCTAAAGATATAATTCCATTTGAAGTACTTCTTTGTTTATGAACAAGAACCTACATTAGACTGAGAGATATTAATCGTAAGCTAAGTTTTGGAAACTCCAAAAGAAAGATGAACCGAAAAATATCCAAATTTACTAATTGTAAAATAAAATAATAAAATGTACCTATTGTTAAAATGTATTATTTAAGTGTAGAATTTTTTTTTCATGAATGTTATAGTAAAATTAAATGTGGGGTTAAAACATTTTCAAAAACTTGTTTTGTATTTATATAAATTTTTTTAGAATTAAAATATTTGTGGCATACTTTTTACATTAATAAAGATTTATACTTACTCTTGATTCGATTCATTTTATTTTAAAAATTCAATTATCTATTAATATTTATAATTTATTTTAATAAACTATTAATCCAATATTTAACTTTCGTCTTACATAAATTAATAAAATTAAATATAGCCTATATCTCTAAATTTCTACCAATCGATCGACTCCTAAATGATCAGAAACGGCTTGGCCGTTTAAGAGAAAAATACGATAATAATATAGTGGCCGTCAGGGCAAGTGAATTTTCAACCCTAGTGACGTCACAAGAGCGACAAGGACAGAAGACTACCTGCGCGCTGACATACCTGGGCTCTTTATACCATGCTATTAATGACTAATATTCCAAGTTTCGAAGACTTCTTGAATTTTTGCATTTGTGAAAGAACTACTTTAATTCTACTGTCCTTCAGTCCACTGAAAAATTATTTAATTTTATATAGTCAGAACTTTGAGATGTAAATTTTTCTTTCGTATAGGTGGGGGTAATCAATTATACTTGATAATATCAAGTTTTTTTTTTAATATTCTTTATTGCCATTGAGAGACGTTTCGACTACGATTTGCCATCATCGCAGTCTCACAGACAATCTTTTCACATAGCTCACAACAACCCCAAAACAACTTTACAAAAATCAATTTATTCTACCAGCAATCAAAATATGTATACATATTCAATTATTCATCCAAGTGCTTTCATAGTACTTTGTCTGATGGCACATCGTTGTCGAAACGTCTCTCAATGACAATAGAGAATATTAAAATAAAGAATTGTGATATTATCAGGTATAGGGATCGCAATACCCGTAAACCGGTATTTCGTGCTAGTTTGCAATTTCGTAAAGCCGGTATTTGCTAAGGTAAAATACCAGTATTTTTGGTATTAGCTATAAATAAAAAAATTGCTGCAAATAATAATACAAATGTAATACAAAAACATATTTATTCAAAAGCATCAGAGGAGAGACCGAGTTGTTAGAAGATGAAGGACAACGGGGCAAATATTTAGAGAAATTAACATATCGTGACCTTAGAGTTAAAACGTGCTAAATCCATTTTTCATCATATATGACATATTAATACCATTCGAAAGAAAAAGAGATAGAGAGAGCATCGTCCAAGTAAAACTGCTACTTAAAATTATAATCGTAAGTTGTAGAAAAAAATGTGAAAAATAGTTTCTTTCCATAACAACAATATTAAATTTTGTTTTTCTTATTTCTGACCTGTAAAATTTCCTTTTTGTGAGTTACCAGGTTTACACTCTAAGGCGACGATATATCGCTCATTATTAACAGTAGGTACCACCAACAAGCATAGGTGCGAAAATATATTCTCTTTACAACCCCAGGAAATTTGTGCATAAAAATACGTTCAGGCTTAATGATAGTAATAACATTTGTTCCTTTATTTTATATTTGTACATACGGAAAATTCGAATTCGATGTTTCTTTCAATCTTTCAGGTACCTTGAATTGAAAAAAATTGAAAATTTATATATGACCTTCTCCGAGAAAAGGGACCTAGTGTGTGAAAATGAAGTTTTGAGAAAAACGCATTTAAAGTTTCATAACGCATTATCACTTTGGACACACCTTCAGTTGGGAGATGCGATTTGGTATGGTTAATTATGATTGGGTGCCGACTTTGGTGACGCCATGCCTATGTGGTGACTTATTTTTTTAAAAATAACTATAAGAAAGGAAAAGAATAAAGTGACGCTTCAGTCTTGTGGCAACTGTATAACGAGTGTTATCAATATCTCAAAAGTTGTTTCGCAATTTTGGTTCTTTTGTAATTTTGTTATTAATCTGATGTTAATTTGAAGTAATTTTTATAAAAATGGATATTTCTGACAGTTTTGATGATGATTTAAAAAGACTAGACTCGGTTTATGGCGATGATAAGATCGATAGAATTCACTCTTAAGTCCAAACCCGTTTTTTGACACACTAGGTCCCTTTTCTCGGAGAAGGTCACAAGTTCGTTTTGTACGTTTTTATGAGGTAAATAAATTTTTATCAGAAATCTAACTCATTTCATGTTCTACACCCTTTTAGGTACCAGAATCCACTCTTAAGTCCAAACCCGTTTTTGACACACTAGGTCCCTTTTCTCGGAGAAGGTCACATATATACTATATATATTTGCATTGAATCGATTTGAAGGCTTATATCTATTTTACTTTTTTACTAAAAAATTATTTCATACGTGTGTTAACCTGTATCGATTGATTGACAGTATAATTGTTTTTCATGTGTTTTTATTTTGCGTTTTTTTAACATATTTCAATTCTATATAATAGACTTGGCATGTAATTTTATTATTAGTATTAAAATAGTTATCTTGTGTTAAGGAGAAATAGACGATATTGATAAAACTTGGACTATACTTGATTAATAGAAAATTCTTCTGTCTGAACTTGTTTCAAGGCCTCCATTGGATATGGACTTGTCTCGACATGTATCCGGGATAATTATAAAAGTGCCCAAGCTTATATTTCCCACCCTTTTATTTCTATACCAGAGTGAGACATTCTACCCCAATTGCATTTCAGAGAATTTTTAATTTTTATCTTTAATTTTTTTTTAAATATTTTCAATGAAATAAGGGAATTATTTTTTCGAAATTTCTGTAGATAATTTTCATTTGCTTTTAAGAAAAGAAAAAATTTATCGAATACATTTTTTTCATCAAATAATTATATACAATGAATTTATTTTTATAAGGGAGATTTTTTAATCAAATAAATAAGAATTAACAGATATTTATTATGCGGTGCTCATTTTAGAAAATCATTTCAAATGAAATTTGTTTTTAATAAATTAATAATTTATCATTATTATCATTTCCGTCCATAATGTGTAATATTTTGAAAGTTTATCATGGGAAATAAGGACAAGTTTTTTGGGCGATTTTTTTTTTCAACCAACGTTTTGTCAACAATAAAAAATTTAACTTCATATATACTGTTGTGCTGGAGACTGACTAATTCTGAATCTTGGGCTGCAGCACAACACTAAATATATGTATTAAATTTTTTATTGTTGACAAAACCAGGAACAATCACATGTACTTTCGATAATATGTGTATAATTTCCAGTAACTGAAGATGGTCCGATAAATTCAGGCCGAAATGTCTTAATTCTGAAAATTTTATTGGATCCGGTGCGTCCTTGCTTTGGCTGAATAACTCCTTCAACCCACTACAAATTTATCACAGCCACAATCTCCAACAACAACTCCAATAACATAAAACTAATAAATATGGCAAAGAAACAACTTTTGTTGTTTAAAAATTGCTAATACCGGTAGATATTAATTAAACATTTTAAATATTAGTTTAAAAAAAATACCGAATACCGGTATTGTATTTTTGGTCCGGTATTGCAAACCCTAATCAAGTATAATTACCCCCACCTATATTATAGGAAAATTTACCACTCAAAGTTCTGACTATATAAAATCAAATAATTATTTTATTAATTAAAATAGTGAACTATTTCAATGGAAAGTCTCAGAATTAAAATTATTTTTTTAAAGAAATACATTTTTGTATGATTAATAAAGATAATGTGATCTAATTATTATTTTATTTATTTATTTTTTGATGAATGTCAGATAACTTTTAACATGTGAGATGAGGATAATGCTTTCTCTTTCACATGTCCACACACAAACACTCAGCACAAGAGCAGACCAGCCGAGAGCGAGTGATGGCTTAGCCCTGAGCTGTCATATATCACCAGAGACAGACAACGGTACAACCGCATCTTCCATTATTTCGCATATTTTAAAATTCTAAATCAATGCTAGGAGTAGAAGCTGACCGAGTGTCTGTCAGCATCGCCTTTTGCTTCTCACCATTTCAAATTTTAAACTACATATTCTGTACTTGTATAATAAAAATCATAATACCATATTGTTTTTAAAATAATTATTTTATGATGAAAATCAAGTTATTTTTTTAATTTTTAAGAAACATGTATAACTTTTCATCAACCCAAATCTCATTTTTCTCAAGATGTCTTAGAGACCTACTAATATTAAGTTCTTTAATATACAAAGCTTTATTTATTACTTTTTTGGCTCTTTGAGATTTATATGTAGATTTAATAATTATATGTAAAATAATCTTTTAATATCTATCTTGTGGCAACCGCTTGGGGCGTTAGTTAACCGAGAATAAAAAAGTAAACAAACACATTAATAAGGGTAAAAAAATAAAAATTATATTATTTACAAATTTGTGTATTTCTCTTCATTTTATCATGAGACAAAAAGTACAAAGGGATTTGATTAAATTTCCCCTAAATGACGATTTCCTTTTAGATCAAAAGAGACTAAACGAAACTAAACGAAACGAGGAAGTCTTTAAATATAAAACCATAAAATTTTGGAATCTATTTATTCAAATTTTTTAAAATTAATAAAATAATTAAATATAAAGAATTTGAGTATGTCATTTTTTGAAAATTAGATGGAATGTTTTTCAAAAAGACAACTCTTGGCTACAACCAGTATTTTAATTAAAGAAAGAATTTACATTTTAGGGACAATGTGATCTTAGTAAAAATTATCTTTTAATGATACCCTAGTAGCACAATGTTTCAAACTATATAGTAACTATATTGTTTGAAACATTGTGTTACTAAGGTAATTATGTATATATTATATGGTATGTAAGAGGGTTTCATCACCTTGGGATCGAGCCCAAGTGCTAACGTTGCTATCCGGGCTGTTAGCTTACCATAGAAATGAATTACCTCTGATATAGGTACAGATATAATAAAAGCAAGGAAATCCCTTGTTTAAAATTTCATTATGGGTGTATATTTGTTAGAACTTGAAAGTATCGAGTAGAAAAATTAAAGAAACAAAGACCCAATAAAACTCTAGAAGCGATAAGAGCCTTAAATACTAGGCGGACCAAATAGAACAGCCAAACCCTACAAGTAACGAATCATATCAGCAAAGAGAAATTACTACAATTTAATAAATTCATCATATCTCATATATATAAATGAATCTTTCAGAGGCAGTTTCTATTCTATTCTATTGATATTAAATTCCGATTTCGTTCAATTATATATACCTATATGTATGTATATCAGAGGTGCTGACGAAGTTTTTCTAACACATTTTTTATTTTAACATTTTTCTCAACATTTTTAATTCAATTAAATTTAAAGAAACAGTGAAAATCAAGGCATTACTTTTATTCACAAGCGAAAGTAAATATTTGTGTAAAAAAAAGCATTATTTACAAAAATGAATCATTTTAAATTTTAACCAAAGTAAACAACGCATGGCGTTCTATGGTAGGTAAATATAAAGAAAAATCAACTGGTGTGGGCACCACAAAACTTTCACATTGGTTTCTCCCCTATTTGAAATCATCATGCCAATTTTCTTCATTTAAATAATTTCAATTTGGGTTTCCAGCAAGCGGTTTTGAGAAAACCATAAAAAAGACGAAATTGGAAAATACCAAAAATCTTCAAGTAAACCTGGAAATCGAAAATAGCCATAGATTCTCATTTAATATTTGAGGATTAACAATTTTGCATTGCAAATTCTTCTCACCCAACCAGCTGAATTGAGCATTTGAGCAAAAAAAAAATAAACTGACGTTTTTTAATTTGGCCATCCACTTGACTTTACCATACAACCTGGCCCCTAAAATTATGTAGGTGGGCGGTTAGTTCTTCCATTTTTATACTTTTGGTGTCCCACTGATTATGTATACAAAATTTGGTTGATTTTGGTGAATGGACAAGATTTTCATTTTTTGACCCTACACCCCCCCCCCCCCCCATTTTGGGCGGTTAGTTTTTCCATTTTCAGACTTCTGGGGGTCCAATGATTATGTATACAAAATTTGGTTGAGTTTGCTCAGACGGCCTAGATTTTTAATTTTCTCCACCCCACTTAATTTTGTGTCGATATGTACCAAAATCTATTCAACTCTTAATCTCAATGGACCAAAACTACGTGTGAAATTTGGTTTCGATATTCACACTAGTTTTTGAGCTAGCTCGTCCACAAAGATTTGGTAACGCACAGACTAACCGACAGACTAACTAATAGACAGACTAACAGACATTTTGACAAAACAATTATTATCTCAAAAAATATAATTTTTTTGATGTTTACTTATAAGAGCTTTTTTGTTTGGCCCAATTTTTTTAATCTAAATAGTTTCAGCCGTTTTTCAGATATTTCGAAAAAAAGAAGGAAAAAACACTTTTTTCATGCAGTCTGTATGGTAAAGTAAAAATAAATAAAAAAAAAATGAAATACCCAGTGGATAAAATTAAAAATAAGTAAACCATCGCTGTTCTATAATCATTTGTTCTGTGTAAAATAAACACTAACATAGTGTAGGACTTTTTTATCCAATTTTTTAATTGTGTAGTTTGAATTTCACAAATCCAAAATAAGAAAAAACTGGCGGCGCCACTGCGATAGTGATCGAAGGGAAAAAATATGAAAATGCATGCACCTTTAGAGATATGCCTACTCTACTTTGAAAATGATTGCAATTATGATGGTGAAAATTCACCAGCTCCACCGAGAGCTTATCCAGGCCCCGAGAGCGGTTCTTTCGCCCCCCTCTTCTTATTAAATATTTGTTAAAACATATATCTTTATATAACCAGAAAGTTAATCAGAATATAGAAACAGCTCTCGAAGACAAAACTTTCAGAATAAAATAGATTTTTTTTAGAATTTATTAGGTATAAATAATGCGCGCTATTTATTTCTATCCTTTCTTTTAATTCAAATTATCAAAAATCCTTAGCGCATACGTAAAATCTAACTTTAAATTGATAAATAGTAAGAGCTCAAAATAAATCAAAATACTCATCAGACTTAAAAACATGAACAAAAATATGTTTTCAGTCTTTGATTAATAAACATCTCAGCGACAACATAATATTTATTTAAAGATTTTTTTAGCAAAATTACAATACAAGTGCAAAGTTAAAACATTTTAGGTCATCGAGGAGCTTATGAAAATCAGAAAAACAGAAAGACGCCACAGAGATAGATTTCTTAAGAAATAAATTTAATATAAAAAATTTGTAAAAGATATTGATTTTCTTTGGCTATTATTATGAAGTCTTCTCCGTACCAGGGAGATGTACGAGAAACTTTTTATTACATTTTAACATAAATCATCTTGAATTTTCTCATTAATTACAAACATTCAATCTTGCTAGGAACTCAAGAAGTTCCATCTGACTATTAATAAATTTACTTACCGCTACTTTTTGCATAAGAATTAGGCAGAGGATAAGGTTTCACATTGTAATTATATATAGCTAACGGTGACTTAGAAAGTTCAAAATGATGATAATCTTGAAAATTTATTATTAATAAAAGAGTAATAAAATGCTTGATTATGAAAATCCATTTGAATATTAATCTAATGATTGATTTGAAATATAAAGCGAAAAAATATCGTAGATATTCAATAATTTTAAAATATGAAACAAAAACTGAATAAAGTTTGAGGAAGAAGTGTAAAAAAATTTTTAAATTATTTTTACGCTCATATTCGAGATTAGGGCCTCAAAATAAAAACTCGAATTTTTTTCATCAGCACTCTATTTAGAGAGGTGTATTATATTTTTTTCTACTTTGACAATCGGACAAACTCCAAATAAAACTTCAAGTTCATAGCTATAATTGTTTAGATGTTTAGAAGCTATTAGGAACCTTGGTAGGGGCGTGGTTATTTTTTTGGCCCATAGTGGCTAGTTTCAATTTAAACCACCAGATAGAGCGTATCGGAATTAAGATATATTTTTAACAATTTAATTGACTTTAAAAATGTGAGGGGGAGACAAAATTTAAAATTCTAAAATTGAAAAGATTTTTTCTAGGCGAAAGTAGAAGAGATGTTGATTCTTAAGAACAAAATAATGAGGTTGTCCTCTGTTTGATATAAATATATATAATTTATTGCTGACGATTGAATGGAAGGCAGTCCAGGAAATAAATAAAAAGATTACTTTCAATAAGAAACTATTTATTATAGAAAATTTCCTTTTACAATTTTTTTTAAACCATCGTTTCGGAGGATATTCCTACCTTGTTCAGGGTTCAAAAGATTCAATGAAGGAAGCATGTAGTATTTTTCTTTCTGTCTCTTCTTTAAGTACTCGTTGGTGTAGAGAAAATATGTTTAAACTTCCATCATCAATAGAAACAGAGTGACTCTAAAGTCTAGACGAAGTCTGCCTGCTCAGCAACGGAAGTATTAAGTACGATCGAAATTTTTTTATCTTATTCGTGTTTAGAAATCTCTGAAAAGAAGAGAAATATAACTTTCAAAGATGATTTTTTTGTCTGTGTCTGGATAACTCAATAACAGAAGGAGGTAGAAAGTTTACTCTGATGATCAAATGTTTGCTTTTTCAAAATCTAGGACTGATTAGCATTTGAAATTTATAGCTGCAGAACATTTAAAAAAATGAAGAAAATGAAATCTTTAAATTCGAAAATTTTGCACAATTGTAACTAATGAGCTGAAACTCGCGAGTTAAAAAGGTTATGAACCACTGTGCTAAAGGGCTGAGGAAATTAGCTACGAAGTATTATCCATTTAATTTGTTTGGATCTATTATCGCATATTTTCTTTTTCTTTATCAAGTGTATTTCTTTCTTCTGAAACAAACTTTTTGGATGAATTAATACAAATAAGTGGTGCATCTATTTGGGAAAACTTTATCATTTCTAAAACGAAAATCCTTCACTTTGATCATCGAAATCAAATAATAAGGATTTCAAGCATTATTTTTTGTCTTTTGCTCTCTGGGGGTTCATTATGAACCTTAACAACGGTTATCAGCTCATATCCTGGCCTTCTATTTTTCATTATTGAGCAGGACTTAATTACACACGGATCGACTCCTCTTTGTAGTTAGCGATGTCCTTTTTGTCTGACTGCATTCAATATAGTGAAATTTTTTTAAATACTATTCATAAAAGAAGTCTACTATTTTTTATTTTTTTACTCCATTGTAACCCTGATATAAATATTGTGGGAATTTTTATAGTGATTTCTCCAACTTATTGGTGTAAATGCTTTTTCAAAATAATAAGTGGTTTACGCTTTAAGAAAAGCGAATTGTTGGTCTGTCAGAGATTCGTGTTCGGCTGACAGTGCACGAGTAAAAGTCACGCTCACTTTTATAGCCAGGTAACAGGCTCGCTGCATTGATTTATTTATTCATTTGAGATTCTTTAGCCTTACCCCTTGGGAGTTTAGGCTTGTACAGATTGGTTATCATGTTATTACATAGGTAATTATAAATATTTATGTAATATAATGCTTAAGCAAATTATTAAATGATACTAGTTAAAAATAACAGAGCAATGGGTAGAAATCTTATCGATTCAATTTTTTCTTGATTTTTCTACTTTAAATTTAAGCAAATTGAGTCAAATGAAATTCAAGAAATTTTTAAAAACAACCCATAAAAATGATACATTACTTACTCAAGGGCGAATTCTTTCTTTCAAAGTGATTTGATTTATATTGTTTGTTTAGTAAAGATTTCTACAAATCAATTAAAAAACCGGTGTGAGTTTCATATAAATATACATATAAATAGGCTTACCTTACGTCTCGGTTTGACCTAGATTTAAGGGTAAGGTCCCGGCCAGTTTGCCATTTTGTCCCGGTCAAAAAAAATTATATAATGCAGCCTCGGCAAAGTTAATTGTGAACTAAATTGTAGTGAATTTTCCACACTATTAAAACTACAAATATATAAAGGAAAAAGCAAAAACTTTTTCAAGACTCGCTATGCTCGCCTGTTAGACCCACAAAATGTAATTCCTTTTATACAATTTTGTCTGACTTTTAATGAAGTCCAATTGAATATTCTCTGTTTATAACGAGTATCATTTCGGTCCGAGTGCAAAAGGACATTCCTAGAATAATAGAAATTAAGTAATTAATTTCGAATAAACTGAAACAGGTCTGAACTTGTATTTCGTATCCTAGCAACGCCGTAGTTCTAAAGGAAGAGAGATCATTCTATCCGTCCCCATTTTAGTAATGTCCCTCAATCAGATTCTAATGAAAGAATCGCTCATCCGCATCTTTACATATTAAATAATAAAAAAGTGAAAACTTTTTCAAGACGCGGTATGCTAGAGCTGTCCTCGTAATTAATATTAGACTTGAATATAAATTTTTAATTTATGTCTATATTATGACATGACATGAATTTAATACTACCCTGCGAGACTAGTAATTTTTAAAGAAATTTCATGCTCTAATGATAATAGATTTTTGATAAAAAATTATGTTCAGTTGAAAGTAATTAAAAATTATTAACATATAATTGCTGTTTTTTGTTTATCCCTTCATTAATTAGCCTTTGTGAATCATAAGTACTTTGCATTATTTATTTCTGTCTTTTTAAAATCATATAGAAGGTGCTTAATTTCTATTTCGAACAAACTCTCGAAATCGTCCCGATTTGAGAAAAAAAGATGGTAACCTAGAAAGGAGCATCTATGAGATAAAATAAATTTAACATTATTTAGAATAAAATTAAAATGTAATTTGCCAAGCAATTATTCTTCTATATTTAAATTTTGTATGGATTTTAAATATAACCTACTATTTTATATTTACTTACTTACTTGTTACTTAGAAGACCAGTTCCTTTGTGCGTCTATTTGGTCCTCGTGTTTTTTTTTAATAAAAAAATTTAACATAGTGTTTATATGCTATTAGTCTATAAATAATTAGGGTGTTATTTATTGTTCCAAAACATAAATATACCTACTCTTAAAAAGAAATTAGAAATACATAATAAACACTGATGAAGGAAAGATGGCTGTCCAAAAAGGAAAGAAAGGAATGCGAAGTTTTCTGGGTCGAATAAAAACTCCCAATAGTAGAAAACAATTTTTGCTTTAATTATATCATGCCATCTTCAGTTCTAATGAGCTGTAATGAGTATAAAATTTAAGAATGTATTCTAAGAAAATAGTTTTAATTATATGAATTCTTAAATTTTATGCTCATTACAGCTCATTAGAACTGAAGATGGCATTATATAATTAAAGCCGAAACTTTTTTCTAAAATTGGGAGTTTTTATTTGACAGAGGCTTCCTTTACTGACTGAATTCCATTCTTTCCTAATTTATGAAATACATATAATACAATACGGTCACCATATTTTGGAGACTGAAATCGGGGACAAAAAACGAAGTTGGAAATTAAAACAAACAAAAAAATAACAAAACTTTTTATTCTATTCTATTAATGGGCTATTTACACTTTCTTTGTGATATGAAATTGCAAGTTTTGTAAAATAAATAATATTTTAAATATATTTTAAAAAAACTAAAAAAATGCTTCTAAAAACTACAAAATAATGTATAATAATACTTAATCATAAAGATTGGGGCGCAGAAATATGTACTTTTAATTAATTTCGACAAAGTGCCTCACGCTTTTTGATTAAGGTAGTTCTTTCACAAATGCAAAAATTCAAGAAGTCTTCGAAACTTGGACTAAGTCATTAAAATCATAATAAACACACTGTTAAAATTTGAAGACGATTTAACACACCAAACGTGAAATAATTGCAATTAAAAATGAAATTTTTTACATATTGTAGATTGGGAAAGGATGGGAAAATGATCATTATTTTATTTTTTTCATTGAAGGACTTTCACCATCTTGATGAGAATAATATTTTCGGACTAACTTAAAAAAAAATTGAAATTATTTAGCACGTAGATTTGATAAAAAATAAAAAAACAAACATTTGGGCAATTATTTTTATTGGAGGGGATAAAATATCATGGTTTGGAAACTATCCCTTCATAAATAGAATATAGTAGCGTAAAAAGTACAGTCACGTTAAAAAAAAAACATAACCTAAAATTTTAACACCGTTCATATTTATAGAGTGGTTACGGGAGTAAAACTTGTTGTGTGGATTGTCGCGAAAGAACCTCCTTAAGTATTACCATACATTATTTTGTACTTTTTAGAAGCATGTTTTTTAGTTTTTTAAAATATAATTTATTTTTTTACTTTTTAGTCTTAATTATTCTTATAGAGAAATGTTTGCGGAATTTAACAGAACATAAGTCACATTGATAGATAGATTTACATAGATAGATAAATAGATAGATACATACAGGTGAAGCGAATATAAAGCATGTAAAAAATGAAATATGCAAACACAGGACAAATACAGGAGTAAAAATAAATACAGAACATTTTTTCGTCCCGAATTTCTTGAAAAAATTTCGGGGACAGGCTTCTGAAATACAGAACTTTTGCGGAAAATACAGGACTGCTGGTCACCCTAATAATATACAATCGACTTTCGATAATTCGAAATCCAAGGGACTACAAGAAAATTTCGAATTATCAAGAAGTTTGAATTATTAAGAGGAAAGAAAAAAATCAAATTATTAAGAGTTTTTATTAAATTTTTGAAAAAGCTTACATATATACATTTTATATATAGCCTCAAGTAAAAAAGTAAATATAAATCAAATGACAAAAAAAGAACAAAAAAATTACATATGTATTAACATTGCAATAGAAATGAGGTAAACATTACCCGGAAAATGAGGAGTAAACATTCCTAGGAAAAATTCGAATTATAAAGAGGGGAAGTGGCTAAGCTGGAATTATAGAACGTTCTCTCCCCCTCTTGTTACGAAAAGGATTTGGAGTTATCTAGGGTATCAAAATACACAGCATTTTCGAATTCGAATTATCGAGAGTCGACTGTAGTATAATTTCTAGCATGCTCTGTTTCTGGAAGAAGGTTATCATAAAATGCATTGGAAACATACGGGCCAAGATTTCTTCTTCAGGAGCACATTATTATCGTATTTTATTATTTTCGTGTTTATGATATTTCACAACTATAAACATAAAGAATTCATGGAGCCATGAGTTTTGCGTGCAAAATGATGAGCATAAATGTGTTGGCCATTTACCTCTTAAGATAAATTTGAATTCCCCTTGGTCAATAGATACACAAGAGTTGTGAGCATTAAATACTATCTTAGGTCATTTATACAATATAGGTTTATCCTGAGCCTCTCTGACTAGAAAGGAGAGATTTCGAATAAAGTGGGCTGAGGTGTTGAGACGTTTTATGGGCTCAATGGGAACGAGTAGCGTTAACATCATGTCCACGCCCCAAGGACACTTTATGAGCCCTGGTTTCGTTCGGAGCCCAACCACCATTGCCTTCTCCACCACCTCCTCAACACTGAGCTGATTCCTTGCCAAAATGATTAACCATCGAATTAAAATAAAAGATGTCTCTCTCTTTGTTCGAATAAATAAACACGAGTTCAAATAGGATTCAATTGAATTAAAAAGCAACAAAGCGCAATGTGATGAAACTAACAAGAACAACCCTTTCCTTGTTGGGAACGCGACATTGGAGCCGGATCAAATAAAAATTACCGTATTCTTTACTTGCTTTATCTTCGCAAGGACACAAAACCAGCGTAACTGATTGTTGGCTCAAGCTGAGTCGAGTATTTCTACTTCTCCTAAGCCCTTTTTCTACTCGAACTATTTATTGATTTTTGATTTTATTTTATTGCTTACTCGTATACCGATCTATTTTTGAATAGAGAGTGAATTCATAAATGAGTTGTTTTTGTTTGTTTTATCCCACTCACGACTGTTTCAATGTTCATTTGTTTCAAATACGGCTCGTATCTGTGGAGAGGGGCCTCCAATTATTTATTCTCTTACAACCCTGGATGCAATTCAGAACCGAGCTGTCCGACTAATTATCGATTTGACCCTCATCGACTCCCTCGACTATATAGCTCATCGAAGAAATGTCTCTGCGGTTTTCCTTTTTAGCCGACTTCAAAAAAGGAGAAGGTTCTCTATTCGATTGATGTTTTTTTTGTGTCTATGTTACCTCATATCTCCGCCAATTGTGAACCGATTTTGAAAAAAAATTTGCATTGGGTTCAGTCTACCTTCCGATTGGTCCCGTTTTTTTTTTCATAGGTATTAGACCTTTTTTGTTAGGTTTGTTCAGGCCTAACTTCTTTGTTTATTAACCGATTTCGATGATTCTTTTTTTATTGAAAAGGGGGTATCATAGGGATGGTGCCATATTAATTTGGTCAAGTTCTGATGATATGATCACTATTAATAACATCACTAAAAAGAGAAAAATAAAAATAATTTTTAAGAAAAAAAATAAAACCGACTTCAATAAAATTAAATGCAACAAATAAAATACACTAAAAGGTATAAAATAATTATTATCTTATTTAGTTACAACTAAACTACGAAATATTAGGATGAAATTACTTTTTGAAGTCGGTGCCAAACATATACCTTTTACGAATTGCACTCGGCGGATCTTACTTAGTACGTTTGGTTGGTACGCTCACTTATAGGTATAGTTTGTTTGGCACCGACTTCAAAAAGTAATTTCATGTTAATATTTCGTAGTTTAGTTGTAACTAAATAAGATAATAATTATTGTATACCTTTTAGTGTATTTTATTTGTTGCATTTAATTTTTTTGAAGTCGGTTTTATTTTTTTCTTAAAAATTTTTTTTTTTTATATATACTATCACGGCAGGTGCTCTGATGAGTTAAAATCAGTAATCTCCCCCAAGGCCTGCTTTGCTTTTAGCACGCGATTTGCCGATTCCCAACACTCTTTCGAAGTTAAATTGGAAAAGTACCGGACCACTTCATTCGCCAATACGTTTGTTCCCATGACTTCAAGGATCTAGAACTCTCTATCCCGGCTTCCGTCTTTCCCTACACTTATAACCTGCAAACCTTCAAAACCGGGTGCACCAACACCTACGTCTCCACCCTTTCGAAAGATCAATTTCTTCTTCTCTTCGGTAATTCAATGGTCTTTCGAGATACATAAGGGCTGCATCTTTCTGGTGCTCTTAATTATTAATAAAAAAAAAAAATGAAATAGAAAAATTTAAAGATACATAAGTATTGGTTCTACCAAACATCAGTAAATTTGACTGTCAAATTATAAAAATTTAATCGTTATTCATAAGTCCATTATACAGGTGACCAACAACTTGATGGCCATAACTTAAGGGTGTATTGGTGGGTCCAATCATGTCATGTCGAAATTGTTTATGAACGTAATTAACAGAAGCTCAATTATCACATAGTTGCATCATTCGCATCCATAGTAAATTAGTAACAGCAATAGTAAGGAACTGGACAAAATTAAAAACAGAGTTTTTTATTCAATGACCCATTTAATAAATGTTTCTTACTATTCATGTTATTAATAGTTATATTAACAGTTACGACATATTTTCATAAGTTTTTATAAGTCTCTAATAAAGTACCTAAGTCAAATTATATTTCGTCGGCTTGGAGTGTAAAGCTGCTAACTCCATTTTTTATCATATATGATATATTAATACCGTTCGAAAGAAAAATAGATGCAGCATTGTCCAAGTAATACTGCTACTTAATATTACGATCGTAAGTTGTAGAAAAACAATGTGAAAAATAGTTTCTTTCCATAACAACAATATTAAATTGTGTTTCTTTTGAAGGAGACAATAAAAGAGTGTGTCTTCTGCTGGAATTATAAATTTTATTTATATTATTTTTTTTATTTTTTTATTTATATTATTATTTTTTTTTGTTTCTTTTTTTCTCTGCCCTGTAAAATTTCCTTGTTTTGAGTTAGCAGGTTTATTCTGTAAGGCAACGATTTGTATAAATTAAAATTGGATGTATTTACTTACACTATAACATTTCAATTATTTGTTAGATTTATGTCTTTGTAGAAAAAAATAAGATAAGAAAGGACGCATTGTGGTAATTATTTACTTGATTTCAAGAAGCGTATAAATAGCGATATTGTGTCTAGAAAGTGAAAGTTTTTTGGAATATAAAGTTGTTTCATGTTCTTGAACTCTTATTATCAAAAAAATGTTATCTCCTTTTATGATTTTCAAGCTCTACAACCATCATCATCAATTTGAAAAATGTGGACTTTGCGAAACATTATAAGCAATACGTAGTATTAGTATTTAGTATATGAATGATACTAAGTACAATTTCCGAAAATTAAATTAAAAATAATTTTTAAAAACTAGTGAATTATAAATTATATTATTTAGGACGCAATCGATCATGATTTAACTATTGAATATCCCATCTATTTAAAAAATATAAAATCTATTTAGGATTAAGTGTCTTGTAGCTTTGTGCACCGTATCATTATGAAAAGATATTGGTTTGGTTTCTCTTTGGAACGACGAGGAGGATTTTGCTCTTTCCTTCACCTTTAATCCCATCTATAGATATGGTCCCTTCTAGTTTCTCTCTCGTTTTCTCATTCACCCTTTATTTTCTACTTATATTGTAAAGGTTCTGTGAGGAGCAAAGAGTTAAAAGGCGCTAGCGAAGGCCGAATCATTGGAGTAAACCATTTATTGAATTATATTCTTCACGGGGTGTCGACGGATCATTTTTCTTTTTCAAAGTATATGTTTCAAATCTTTTATTAGATTAAAAAGAGTACACTTAATCAATAATATTATAAAGAAAAGAAGAAAGTAGGAATAAAAGTATGAATATAGGTATGTATATAACTTATATTTATATATACCATATATGCGGTCCATCCCTAAAATTTCAAACATTTAGAGTATTTTCTTAAATATCGACTTCAAAATTTTAGGAGGATCTCTAAATTGTTAAATTATTATCCGTTATTTCAAATATTTCTATAAATAATCAGCTCTTAATCTCAATGCACCAAAACTACGTGTGAAATTTTGTTTTGATATTCAGAGTAGTTTTTGAATTAGCTGGTCCATAAAAACATTTTTTGTTTTGAAAAGTATATTGGTTCTCGAAATGAAATAAAATTGTTGCATAATTTCAATTAAAATGAATTATTTTTTCGAAACGGGTCCGAATAGACGGTTTGAAGCTGCTTCTTAATAATATATCTCCCAGTTCAAGCATGTCAAAGACAAGTTCAGACGAGTTTTAATCGAATAAAAATTGTTCTCGCTGAGGAACTATTAAAATAGAAATAATACAAAAAAAGGAATAAATAAAGATGATTCGGGAATCTTTGGACTAATTCCTTTCTAAGAACTCTCAAATATAAGATCAGAAATAACTAAGAGTTCTATAGAGACTTAATAGAGAAGTTATAGCTTGCTTATAGATATAGAATTAGGAGAAATTTAAGATTTTCGTATAGGACAGGCTGATTCATTGTGGAAGATGGTCGATTTCCATCTCAGGGACTGTGGAATTTAAGTCACAAGAATTAATTTTTTTCTCCTAGCCTCACTCACACAAAGCAGTATCCGTTTGGGGCGAAGGTCCCAAAAAATATATTTTCAAAAAATCAATATTAAATAGATGTAGGTCAAAATTCGACATTCTTTCTAAGGAAACTAACAGATAGCCAGAGCAACTAATATCGTAATAATTAAATTCTAAATATCTAAAACACTCTTATTGAAAAAGCTTCTTAATATTGGAGAATCCTTTTTGGTAATAGAGTAAAATGGTAACAACCCATTTTCGCACATTGTTGAACAAAGAATCAAATTTAGAGGTATGTTTTTTTTATGCATAGTAGAGTTAAAAAATCTTAAATCTGAACTTTTTCCTAATTTATTAATTTAATAACTTAAAAATAGGAAAGAGATTAACCAGTCAAGTCAAATATAGAATAGATTTCGTAAAAATTAGTTTATTTTTCATATTTAAAGAGAAGCTGGCTTAAGCCGGGATTATCTAAAGTCATTCGTGGTATATGAGCTTTAAGGCCCAGTTCTGAATATAGTCAGGGGAATGAGATTAGCCAGGGTCCAAACACCCTCAAATAACAAAATAGAACATTATGATTGGCGATGTACCTTAGAAGGGATAGAAAACGGAGAATAGTATGAAATGCATAAAAGGACCAACACGGAGAAATAGAGAGACTTCTTCTTTTACACTCTCTATTATTTTATCCAGCTCTTACCTTACATCTCTCTATTATACCTCTACCTATATTACTCTATTACATTATCCAGCGCTATTACTCTATCTTCTTTACATTATATTCTCCACTCTCTATTACTTATTACTCGATCTCACGAGTATATTTCTTCTTCCTGGAGTCGTTTTTGCGGGCATTTTCATTCATCAACTTGCTAGCCCCTCCATTGGCACTTCTATCATTAGCACGATAGCTAATTGAATAGCACGGATAAGAATATCTGTCCGGCTCTCGTGAAGACATCACGGAAGATTATCAAAAAGGCGAGACTCCAGGCCCGTTACACACTCTTCGACGTGGCAGTCTACGGAACCTGAGCGAGAGGGAGTGCGGCACAGTTAGCGCTGTTGAAGTATTTGAACCAGTCAGCACACTTCAAGAGCAAACGTAATCAATCATAATTTCTTTGAACGATCTCCGTTCACCCTTTAAAGCCATCAAATCATTTAATTCTTTCTGACTGTTAAATTCACCAAGGACCTCAATAAATCATATATTATACATTGAATTCTTGATTATCTTTCACTGTTAAGAAAATTCCCCATTCTCCTTTGCAGCTAGAATTCATTTAAGTATTTTTATTTTATTTTTGCCTATTTAAAATTATTTTTTTTTATTTTTTTTGTAAATTCATTGCATCAGATTAACTTCAGTAACGTAAAATTTGAACATAAGAGTAAATTCAGTAGTTTTTCAAACTAGTACAACGAGATACACTGAGTTACACCACCACCACCACGTCTATAAAGGTTAGTATTCTCACACTCAGGAATATTCCCCTTAAAAGTCCCCTTACCAAACTAATTTCCAGACCCCTCCAACCACATACCCTCCCTAACCCCATTGCAAGAGTATCCAAACTAATAATTTTATTCGTTATGTGTTTATCACGAGATCAGTTCCAATTAATTTCATGTCCACATTTGATGACCAATATATTCAAATTTAATAGACGATTGACATATCAAAAGTGATGGGCTTTCAATGGACAACAAATACCTACTATTCTCGCACAATCTAATTAAATTGTCATTATTAATTCTGAAGTATATTTGCCATCGATGCAGCGAATTAATCTGTTTATCACATAAGATCTTGATTAAAATTTTATAAATTAAAATGCTGAAAAAATTTATTTTGTTTACCCAAATAAGAATATTCTGGCGTGTTTAGTACTTAACATATTATCACTTCAACCTACTCAGAATATTTATTGCCACAACAAACTAATTTATAAAGAAAATAATTAAAAGGAATATTAAAAGGAAATTAAAATAAAAGTAAATTTATTTATTTTGGAAAGAATCAGATTTATAAATATGCAGTTTCCGGGACCTGAACATATGACCGTTAGTTTCTAAAAATTTTCAAAAAATCTTATCAAGCTTTCCTTACTGACATTCATTCATTCCTTCTATAATATTCATAGAAACACTGCAAAAGACTATGGTGTTATATACAAACTTTTCTTACATACATTCATTTTTTTGAAAAATTATACACAATAAAGAACATAATATGATACTTGTAATTATATAAAGAAAATTATACATTTCCCATACTACTCTATGTGTTGACCAATCGAGACAAAACCAAGTAGTAAATTCCGATCCCTGAGGCAAGTAATTTGGATTCCGACTTATGAAGTCCATCAGGATGCATTGAAATTCAAACCTGCCTGTGATCCAGCAAAACAGATCGAGATTATCTCGATATGCTAACCGAGATCCGAAAATACCTGGTTAAAAAATATAGTTTTTTGAATAACTGTAATTCTAAAGTAAAACTGGTTGCATTAAGAACACTTATGTGAATTTGTTAAATAGATAGAACGAGCCGTCAGGCTAATTGACAATTCTACCCTCACCGACTCCCTCGACTCGCTGGCTCATCGAAGAGATGTCTCTGCCCTTTCCCTTTTCTATAGATACTATCACGGCAGGTGCTCTGATGTGATAAAATCAATAATTCCCCCCAAAGCATGCTTTGCACGTAGCACGCGTTTTGCCGACTCCCAACACTCTCTCGCGGTCAAACTAGAAAAGTGCCGGACCACTTCATTCGCCAATGCATATATCCTCATGACTTCAAGGAACTGGAACTCTCTTTCATCCTCTATCTTTCCCAGCACCTATAATCTTCAAACCTTCAAAACCGGAGTGCATAGACACCTACGTCTACACCCTCTCACTTAATCAACTTTCTCTTCACTTCGGTAATGCAAGGGTCTTTCGAGATCCATAGGGGCTGCATCTTTACTGGTGCACCCCTTCTTGCATTCGATTGCATTAAAAAAAAAAAAAAAAAAAAAAAAGATCAAAGTAGCTGTTATCGACGACGCACGCCATCGACGTGAAGAGATAAATTTTCTAATTTTCTCTCTAATTGTATAATTCAAATCTGTACTGTGTCTGAAAAGTCAAAACGAATACCCCTTTTCTATTTTCTCTCGATAACGGCAAATAAAATGGTATAATTTCTACACTATACTATTTTTTTTAATTTTCTTTTCTTCGGCATTTTTTGTCTCATTCAACGACCGAAAGAGACAAAAAGATTGCAAAGTGGGATTTAAAAAAAAAACATTTTTTTACGATTAACAACCATGAATCGAAAAAGTACAAGCAAATTGTGCAATCGATTAAACTCTTCATTTCTCACCCCGTATTTTTTCTCTCTCTCTCTCTCTCTTAATGGAATGAAGGAAGCTCTTAAAATCCAGGCCATGTTATTCAAAATTTAGAAATGGATTTTGAATGAAGAATATTTTATAGCACCCTCGTCCAAATAAGTCTTAATAACAGGATCTAATGCTTTTTTAATGTTTTGTTTTGTTTTTGATTTTTTGATATAAGAATGAAGGTTTATACTATTAATAGCCGATTGCATATAGAGGGAGTTTGCAGTGGGTCCAGTGTAAGTCCACATAAAAATTGGAGAAAAAAGTAAAAACGTTTTTAAAACTCACTTCTTAATAAAATATTCAAAATTTAATTTTGTTTAAAACATTAAAATATCAATAAAATCATTAAAAAAATAAATTTTCAAAATTTTGAAGAGCGAGTTCTGAAGCTAGAGAACTCATAAGTTCTTCATAGTGGAAATACAAATATTTTGGCACCAGATCGTAAAGGGAGAGGACATTTGTTAACTTTTCTTCTTAAACGAAGGTCCAAAGAGATTTTTTTCAAGATATTTTAAGAAACTATATTTTTCATCTCTAAATAAAATAGTCATTAAAGTACAAGTTTAATATTTCAAAATACAAGGATTTGGGAAAGAAATGTATCAGAGAACATCTCTATCGTTGATTCTAATAATATTTTCTTCTCTGTATGTTCGGCCAATATATATATATATACGATTTGTAAAGAAAAATTCATTCAAAATGGAAACATTTAAGAGCAGCAGGCTCTGACTGTTGTTTCGTCCAAATTGTTTATTCTCGTGCTTTCTTCAAGTCCTTCTCTAGCTCAAATAACGTCTGGGAGAGGCAACGAAATTTATATAGAAAGAATAGCATGTGTTGTTATATAGATAAATTTCCTTGGAAGATTCTTAAGTGGATTTACAGTTCAAACACAGATAAGAGCATCGTGAAAATTTTCTCTTGTAACTATGATAAGCGCGTATTAAGATCCTAAAGAAAATAATTGAAATGAAATATTAGCTCTATGTTTAAGTGAAATTTCAGCCCCATATGTAAACGCAATTGCTGTTGGTCCAGGCAATTTATTTTTTTAATAGTTCAAGATAAAAATAAAAAAATAAATAAAATGTTTAATGAGTAGATCTGTTTCTGGACAGTAACAAAAGGGAAGCCTGGAAACTTTTTAAATATGAATACGAGTATATCGTAATTATTCCATAAAGTCAATTTGGGAAGTTTTTAATGGAATGAAATGCAATAATAGCTCCTCGCAGAAGATGCAGAATTTATAGATCTTTACAAACTCTTATATTTCCGAAGGGAAAAAAGCTATCAAGTGAAAGAATGGATACAAAGGTTTAAAGCAATAAAAGACATTTTTACCAGTAGAATCAATTTACTTTGCAAATTTAACGTTATTAAATATTCATATAAAACGGTTTTTAGTGAATATAATTGCCGAATATTGATAAATAGCTTAATACAGTCGAGAGGCAAAAAGATGTTAACATTGAATATATTTTTTTTTCGCACATTAAAACATGGCGTCCCGATATTCCATTGAGAAACGAAGGATAAATTAAATTATATAAATATATTAAAATTAAAAAAATTATATAAATAAATTAAACACCCATTTAATGTTAACTTCCTTTTGCCTCTCACGCGTTGAGGAAAAAAGATGTTAACATTAAATGGATGTTTAATTTATTGATATAATTTTTTTAATTTTAATATATTTATAAAATTTAATTTATCCTTCGTTCCTCAATGGAATATCGGGAAGCCGAAGCCATGTTTTAATCTGCGAAAAAAAAATATATTTAATGTAAACATCTTTTTGCCTCACCCTGTATATTAGACATGTTTGCAATAGGGTTGAATTTTTAATAATATTTTAGCCCCTCTCCTTATAAACATTTTCTTAAAGCGCCAAACTTGATTCTGAACGTTAAAGATTAGGTACTATGGAGAGTAGGTATCCTCTCCATTGTAATGACTAAACTAATTTTGTGCAAAATAGAATAGAATCATTAATAATTAATTATTTTTAATATCTATTAAATTTTTTTTTTAATTATTTCAGAGTATGTTTTTCAAACTACCCTTTAAAATGCAAATTTCCTAATAATTATTATTATTTGATACAAAAGATGAAAAGATAATAACACATACATATGAAATTTTAAATGATTTGATTCAATTGTGTTGAGGAAAAAAATGAAACATTTTGACATTTCTAATCATCTCGCTGGGGGAGATGTATGTTTTTATAAAATTTCAATTAAACTATAAAATTCTTAATTGAAATGCTATTTTATAATATTATTTTAGAAAGAAGCTGCGAACCTCCAAATATGTAGATGAAATTGGACAAATAAGATCGCTTTCTTTTTCAAAAATAATTATTTTGGGTTTGTATTATCGAGAGATTAAAAATTAAACAAAATTGGCTTTTAGAATGCGGCCTTGACTGTATAAAAAATATGTTGAAGATCACACAGTAGAAGTGAAACTTATTTTGGTTAAAAAGTAAATACTAAAGAAATCACCCTTTAGATTTAAGCTAAGACAATCAAATTAAGAGTAAAATGCACAGTTTAAGGTACTAAAAAGAACTTTTTTTACAGTATATAGACGCTCATATTTTAATAGATAACCTTTATTGCTTAACAAACTATGATTGAATAATTTTTTCACATAAATTATTCATTTCGAATGGAAAAGCAACTAATATAAAATAAAAAATACAGATAAATACATAAATTACGATGCAGAATAATAAAATGAAATTTCGAAATACAAATTTAAAAAAAAAAAAATATTTTTGATAATCCGAAATGAAAATTCTAGACTTAATTTAATATTGCATCTACCCATGTGGAAATTTTGGAACGGTCGAAGATCATTCCGGCCATCATCCAATACCAGATTGATATCCGAAAGCAGTATCTGTCTGGTGTCAAAATGATCAGATCATGCCGACATCAGATTCTATGTTCGTCGGAAACAACAATCGTTATCGAATAGATACTGTTTTCCAGTGTCGTTCTGACACAATTTTCTGATGTCAATCTGATCCTGTTTTCAAGTATCGTTTGGACAACTAAATGATCAGATCATGCCGACATCAGATTCTATGTTCTTCGGGGACAATAATCGTTTATCGAATAGACACTGTTTGTCAGAGTCGTTCTGACCCAATTTTCTGATGTCAAACAGATCCTGTTATCAAGTATCGTTAAGACACATTCTTATTATAAATAAATAATCAAAAAAAAAATTTAAATAAATTTTTTATTAAATAAAAAACTTACAAAATAAAATAAAATATTTTATTAAACAAAAAAACAATTATATATTATGTGAGAAAAATAGTTAGCAGCATTATTTTTTCCATACGCTCGTTCCGAAGCCCAGTCCAGCCACTTACTATCTTTTGGTAAGAGATCTTCAGTTGGTACGCCACGTAATTTCTCTAATGATTCTGAAAAATAATAACATTATTTCAAATATAATTTTAATTTTATTTCAATTTTTAATAATATTCTTATATTACTTGCTATATTTATAAATAATTTTCTTCCTCCGTTCTTCCTCGCAAATGCCCCGTTGTCCACTATTATAGGCAATTTGCACTTTGGAATGAATGTGCAAGTTATCAATTTTACATTTATAAATGTAGCCTAAAAAAATAATTATTGAATTCATAAAAAAAACCTTTTAAAAAAGAAGTTGCTAGTAATTTCTCGAAAACAAAAATAATCGAATAAACTTACAAGTTTCTCCTCTTCGATAATGACGATCTATTTATTGAACTTGTGCTTTCACTGGACATAACAAACTTTATTGGAATATATCTTTGACTCGTTTCCGTTTGAAATTCCGATACTTTTTTGAATAATGATAAGACGATATTTTTACACTATAACGAAATTTATATATCACTTACGAAAATTATTATTCGAGGTAGAAATTATATTTATACAGAGATATTATATTAAGGGATAGAACACACTCTTTAATGACTATTTGTAAAATGACATCTGAATCAAACTTGGAGGTTATGTCTGGGCCAATTTGAATAACAAAGAGAAGTCACTTGTTTGAAAAATCCATTTTGAAACTGGGCCAGTCTCCCCTAGGGGGAATGTCGGTCGAAATACCGAGACCCGGTTAACAGACCATTCTGATACCAATCTGATATTAAGGCCAATATCCGCCCGATTGAATGTCGGTGAAATACCGAGACTCGGCTAGTTGACCATTCTGACACCAATCTGATATTAATCCCAGTCTCCGACTGATCGTAAAACCCATGTGTCTCATAATTGGTAACAGTCGGATATCAGATCGATACGCTCATGTCGGTTTAGTCTCCGACTTGCCACATGGGTAGATGCATGTCGTTGTCTCTTTTGGATAGTTAACAATTCAACTCTAATTTCCTCGTAAAATTTCTTTTTCTAAAGCAAAATTGGCATTGGTGACCCATAGTGACAAAAACGGCTTAATGGCTAGCGAGAGAGAAAATATATTCAAAAGAGCGAAGATGGTCCCTTCTTCTTCTTCTTCAAGCGTCATACCCGATTCCGAGCGTCGGCGATTTCTCTGGAGAGTATCCTCTCCATTATATAATAATTTTCCTGAGGTAATTTTTCACTAGGGTGGTTTCCCATTGCCTTCCTCTGAAGGAATCACATTTTAGAATATAGCCGGTCAAATATTTGCAGCGAGTCGGGCTTGAAACCGAACTCTCTTGATTAGAAACCATTCTCTAAAACCACTAGGCAAACTTGAATCCAAGCGTCGCTTAAAGCGCAATATTCTTGTCCCACTACTTTTCTTGACACTCGATTCTCTAAAGCTAAAGATTCGCGACCTTATAGAAGTTTCACTTTAAAAACTTTATATATCGTCGCTGTAAAAATCGTATGTAAAAATCTAAACTTTTCAGTAGCTAAGAAAAACTTCTGTTTTCATTTTGTATTAACCCTAAACACTTTTTGTTTTTATAACAGTGACGATATATAAATAAATCCGGTTTAATTTCTTCACATATTTAATAACAAATATTAATAATGCATTACCGCGTAGAATATTGAAATTATTTTTAGGTTCCTATTTTCATCATGCGGGTAATTCCGACAGTGATATTGTAAACAAAGGAAATGGCTGACAACCTCAACAAAATAAAAATTGATGATCAAAACATGAACATTTTCTCAAATACACAATTATTTTTATCACTTCATTTTAAATTTTATTGATTGCAGCTTACGCTCTTTTGAATTCTGTAAATTACTTATTCAATTTTCAAAACCATGACTTTCCACTTGTAGACAATGAATATTTTGTTTGTAGATCAATAGACTTAAAGATCAGCACATTTGTTTTTATGCCCTTTGGCTTTACTCTTGAGGGTGGTTGGTAAAGTGATCTCCTATTCAAATAGAAGGTCTAAGTGATTGTTCTAAAGTTGGATTTTGTGTTGTAAATCCTAAATTAGTTTCTAAAAAAGACTGATTGGCACCGATCGTAAAATAAAAAGAGACAAATCGAAAAAGACAAAAGGGACGAAAGCAGAAAAAAACTGAAGCAGTGTTGGGCCCCAGGGGACGGCTATCGTTCACCATCCCAAGGCGTTTAGCTTATTTATTTTAGAGCTGTTTGCCTGTTATCCTCGCCCATGCTTCTTTCTTGCCACTTTAGCGAACAACCTCTGTCCAATATAACAATAACAACTATGATAGCCATGGTTAGTCATTGGCAGAGCAAACAAGATAAATTTGGGCCGTTATCTTGGCGCGACGGTATAAATCGATAAAACTCTTCAAACCCTTTTTACCCGCCAAGGGGGGTATACCCAATAACTCACGCTTTTAGTAATTCATTCAAAAACTTTTACCACAAGAATTAATGAAATTTAACGGAAAACTTTTTTAATAGATTAGATAGATATTTAAAAATTATGTATTCTATGAAAATATTTAAAATAGTTAGAGAATAAAATTCAAAATTAAGCTATTTCTAAATTTTCTCTTTTCTCTAATAGAATTTTTTTACTTAAAAAAAAACTTTCATGGTCACTTAATTAAATATTTTTTTATATTTGAGTCTTTCAAATTTTAAATCAATAAAAAATAATATTATGGGAACAATTTTGCAGTTTGTACTTTTTGAGGAAATTCAAAATTTATTTCAAAAGGAAATAAAACTAATTGAAGGAAAGTTAAAACATTTGTGAATTTCTTTATTGTTAGGATTGGTAAAGAAATCACTGTTTGATTCACTGATTAATAGTTGTCATTTTTTACTCTACTAGACTGAATTGTTTTTTTATCATAATGTGAGACTTTCTGTAAAACTAAAGGTCATACATACTTTTAATAGTTATATGCTAACATCCCTTAATGTAAAATAGCGGGAAAATCAATTGATCGATGGAGATTTGTAGAGGTTTTATAGAACACCAAAACAAGCATTACTGTCAAAGGAGAGAAGAAAGGAAGTGCTCTGAAGAATGAGCGAAGTTCTTCTTAAATTTTGATTTTTAAAGTGGTGACGTGTCTACAGCCTAGAATGCCGAAAAAGTGAAGAAAAAACTCTGCATGTGAATTAGGGATGTTACGGAGCTTCGACTCCGACTCCGAAAGGTCGGAACTTCAGATTGATTTTACACCTCTGACTCCGACTTCGGCTCCGATAATTGTGAATCGGAGGTTATAACGAAGATCGAAAGATTTGACCGCTGCGCACCTACAAGTTTTGACTTGTCGGCCGGGGAATCCCCTCACGCCAACATATTTTTATATTGTTGCATGTTACTTACGTATGAGTATTATTATTTATAGTTTACTGGTTAAAGAGACTGATTATTAATTATATTTCTATTATTTCATTATGCTTGGCCTTGACTGTTAGTTAAATACATCTCCCTTCTACCCCGGCTTCGGCTCCGATTCCGATAAATCAAATTTAAAATCGCTGGTTCCGGAAAACCCACCTCCGTAACATCCTTACTGGGACTCACAAATTTCGAATAGGTACATGAATTTATTAGTAGGTAATTTTCATCCTTTTAAAAAATCCGACGATTGAGAGGATCGTCCCTCCTTCTTCAGAGATTAAATGCTCAACGTAGGAACCTATCTGTTTATTAATATTATTTTTAATTGCGTTTAATTTCTAAACTTTATGCATGGCCATAGCTTCATGATGGCAAGAGTGGGTTTAAACGTTGAAAAAAAATTTTTATTTCAGTTTTATTCAATTCTGGCTGAATATAAAATTCTACCTTCTTACCTACATTCAAAGTCTAATATAATATTAAAATGAATATTGCTTTTAACTATAAAACCAGGTACTTCGTAAAGAATAGACTAGGAAAGCTGCCCGCCTGTATCTATGCAACCAAAAGACGCCTCTGGATCGTACTAGCCTACCCTACAGGCGTCCTTGTTAAATGAATATTTTTCATAATGTATAAAATTTGACTGTCATCTCCCATGAGATCATTTCCTATTTTTATAATTACAAAAAGTGTCTAAAAACATCATATTAAATATCATTGTTGTTAAGTTGATAAATTTATTTTATTATTTTATGCTATTATAATCCATAAGTATAATATAATTATTAATAATGTAAATTTTAACTTGGAAATAAAAACATTTTGTTCAAAGTATATATATATAATTATTTAATTGAAAAATAAAATTTCAAATAAAATGATTTTTTCGATCCTTATTTTTTAACTATGTACAGTTTCCGACAGAACGTGAATTGGAAGAATTCTCAAACTTAATATAATACTTTATTTAACACAATAACTAAATAGATATAAAGCAATAATAATACAGTAATTAAACAAGAACTATTTAAAATAATTAAATGAACCGAAAAGTAATTACTAAAATAATTTTTATACTCGCGACCACACAAATATTTTTTTTTTTTATTTTTTAATAATAATTTACAAAATCTTAATCAAGCTATAAAATGAAGAAAATTCACTTTTCTTATTATTACTTCTCCATTATCCATCTCTAATAGGAATTAAACTTGAATTTAAATTTTATGAAATTTAAATTCGACTTGTCTAATAATTAGAAATTAAATTTACCTTATTCTCTTATTATACTGCCGTTAAATTCAATTATCATCATTTGGAAAAAAAATAATTAAAAGGTAGATCTTTTTATAAGTTTTTAATTAGACTTTTGATTATTAGCAACTTGAAATAAACTCATCAAAAGTTGAATTGCTAGCAAATAAAACGAAATTTCAATCAAGCCATGAAATAAAGAAAATTCACGAGGAATTTATTTTAATATTATAATTATCATTATATATATTAAAAATATTTTGGAAAAAAATTCACTAATAAATCAAATTTAATTTGGAATCTATTCTCAATTTAATATTAGTTCATCGACTTGAGTCATTTCAAATTTTAATATTTCAGGAGTGATAATTAACAAAATTAAATTTCAAAATTTCCTCAAGCTGGTTTATGAGAACATAATAAAATAAAATTAAAGTTAAATTTGGATTTAAATCTTAACTACGTAACACACGTAATCCTTTTTAAATTAATAGATTTTTTTGCAAAATTGAGAAAAAATCCCTCTAAAGATTTCAAAGATTTTTTTCGAACAAAATTCAATGATCTTACTAATGATACTAATTATATATTAATTTATACTTTTATGTATATTTTTGTAAATAGCAATGTGTAGAAATTCTACAAAAATATTATTAAGTAATTCATGGACTATCACTTACTATACCTTAATTTAATTTAGTGAGTAGACGAAAAATAAGAAAAAAAAAATTGAACAATCCAAAGTTTAAAATCTGTTTACTACATCTAAAAATAATATATCCTCTGTCGCAATGGCCCTTTGAGCTTTCGAATATGAGTCCGAGGATCTTGGGCCATGTTGAATGCTTGCTTGTGTTTGTAATTTCAATTTTAGTTCATCAGTAAACTATTTGAAGGATAAAGAGAAATAAAAAAAAAAACTTTTTTTTTAGTTTCAACTGATTGACCTGGCTAAGATTCTGTATATACGCATTGGACTTCAAAGATAGGACATATAAAACAAACTTTTTTGGCATGTAATAGAGACCATAGGTCGAAATTTCCAATTAGATTATATTCGTCATTGCGAAACATCTTTCTTTTCTCTAATCTCTTAAAAGTAAGAAAATTAAATTTTCAAAACACAGGTTTCTTCTTCTATCAAAATAATTTTATTATTCAAGTAGATTGTGTAGACAGCTTCCTTGTAATAAACAATAACAAAGTATCAGCTTACATAGGCTTACCATACGTCTCGGTTTGACCTGGACTGTCCCGGGTTGAAGGTATGGTTCAAGTGTTCCAGTCAGTTTATTATTATCATTTTGTCCCGGATATTTGTAAAAAATTTAGTGTTGCCGCGGCTTTGTTAATTGTGAACTAAATTTTAGTGAATTTCTCGGCGCGATTAAAAATACAAAGAAATAGAAGAAAAATTAAAAACTTTTTCAAGACTCGGTACGCTTGCTAGTTAGAGCCGGAACAAGTAAGTAATTTCGATAGTACATTTTTGCCTGAATTTTAATTAAATCCAATTGAATATTCTCTCTTTCTCTGTATAACGAGTATCATTTTAGCCCGAGTGCAAAAGGCCATTCCTAGAATAATAGAAATTAAGAAATTTATCTCTAATAGTCTGAAACAGGTTTCGACTTGTAAGTGCCAGGCATCCTTGCAATACACCTAACCTCTAAAAAAAGAGAGATCATTCTTTCCGCGCTCTTTGTAGTAATTTTAATCGATCAGATTCTAATGAAAGAATTGCTCACCCGCACATTAAATAATAAAAAAGTGAAAACTTTTTCAAGACTCGGTATACTAGAGGTGCTCTAGTAATTATTAATAAAATTAAATATAAATTGTTCATTTATGGCTATACTATAACATTCTCTTAAAATCTCAATAGAATAATTAAAAAAATATTTTCTGCCTTTTGAACCAGATATTCCAAAATCTAATCAGTAGGTACTATGTAATGATACAAACGAACTTTTTGACTTTACGTTCTTGGGCTATCATGGGTATCGGAATTCAGATACACAAGGAGAAAAAAATCATAGTTGAAAAATATTTTTCTCCGCGTTTCAGACATTTTAAAGCACAATGATCCTTTCTTTCTTTCTTGCCGGTTCTGTTCCGGGGTGGGGGGGGGGGGGATTAATTTTTAACCTGAGTTTTTGCTAGTGATATATATTAATAGTTTAGTTCAGTTAAGATTAATAAAAAATCATTACTACTTAATTGTTTTTCTTTGTTAACACAAAAAAGCAAACTTTTTGAGTAATAAATACTTTGATGAATATAATTCTCTCTTTATAAAATAATATAAAAGTTGCTAATTTTTTTATTTTGAATAAACTCTCGAAATTATCCCGATTTGAGAAAAAAAATATAGTCTAAGCTTATAGATAAAATTATTCAAAATTATATCATATTTAATTATTTGCCTCTGCAAAAGAGACATCCATAAAATCAGACGATAATACCTATAGTACATATAGTACAAATTCTATTTGATTAAAACCATTAATAATTTATTTATTATGTTGCTTAATGTACGGAATATTATCGATTTTGTATTATCGAAATTATACTTGAATGGTTGATATTGGGACAAACGATTTGGAAATTTTTGTTGATGTAGAATCCATTTAAGTTGTAGTAATATATAGAAAAATAATGATCAAATTGCCATTATTAATTTTTCTTAAATTAATGTATGAATTGTAGAACTGCTTTGTAGTAGGATTGTTAATTTAGGACAAGTTAATTTCGAACGCTTTATTTATTTGAGAACCTAGTTCGAACCAATATTAGTGGATTGTCTTGGGTACAAAGAGAAGGTGGAAGTTTACTTAAGATAAACCTTGCATCTCAATTCTACCCTATACTCTCTGACAAAAGACAAGTTCTCTCCAAATCAGCCAGTATTATTTTTTCTTTGCCTGAAGAGATGGCCAACTCACTTAGAAATGAATAATGGAAAAGTTTATTAGTGAAGTGAATTGAGTTGTATTAAACATTTTTAGAATAAAGGCTATTTTCAAAAATTCAAATCTAGAAAGCTATACGTGTTTTTAACCGACTTCAAAAAAGGAGGAGGTTCTCTATTCGACTGATTTTTTTTTGTGCCTATGTTACCTCATATCTCCGCCAATTGTGAACCGATTTTGAAATTTTTTTTTCATTGGTATCAGACCTTTTTTGTTAGGTTTGCTCATGCCTAACTTCTTTGTTTATTAACCGATTTCGATGATTCTTTTTTTATTGGAAAGGGGGTATCTTAGGGATGGTGCCATATTAATTTGGTCAAGTTCTGATGATATGATCACTATTAATAACATCACTAAAAAGAGAAAAATAAAAATAATTTTTAAGAAAAAACTAAAACCGACTTCAAAAAAATTAAATGCAACAAATAAAATACACTAAAAGGTATAAAATAATTATTAACTTATTTAGTTACAACTAAACTACGAAATATTAACATGAAATTACTTTTTTAAGTCGGTGCCAAATCTATACATTTTATGAATCGCATTGGCACCGAGTACAAAAAGTAATTTCATGTTAATATTTCGTAGCTTGGTTGTAAGTAAATAAGTTAATAATTATTTTATACCTTTTTGTGTATTTTGTTTGTTGCATTTAATTTTTTTGAAGTCGGTTTTATTTTTTTCTTAAAAATTATTTTTTATAGTACAAAAATTTGAGCTTATGCCAAATGGTGTCTAAATGATAAAATTCCTGGAATGCTTTCATTGGTTAAATAGTGTTTTTTTCCAATAATTATTATTATTATAAAGAATATTTTAACCAGAATATTTGGTCTAATTTAACTTATTTATTAATAAACCTTGATTGAGCCCTTTTGAATAGGATGAGAGAAATGTAAGATACCAAAGATAACTTTAGATAGAGGGAGGTATTGTCAGCGAATACCATTTCCGAGAAGCCATTTAAAATTCTTGGTCCTTTACAACAGATAATTAATGTAACAATTTTCTCCTTCATTAAGCAAAATCATTTATTAGAAAAATCTAATTTCAATTTTTCCTAAGTAAAAATGATATTGTTTAGTTAAATTTTAATGAATTTTTTTGGAGCAGGATTATTGGAATATTGAAGAAGTGTTAAATTCATGGAAAGCGGCAAAAGAAAATATGTTCGTATTTAATGAAATATTTAGTTAACAAATTGATATTAGAAAATAATTACTGAGATTTCGTGGAAAACAATTTAAAAAATTCCCATGCATTATGCAATTCCTAACAGTGTTCAAAGGGCTAAAGAATCGTTCGTGTAAACTTAAAACTGTCATTTGAATCCCATCATTGAACCTAAACCTTAAAACTGACTTGGAGCTGGGTGAAAGTAAAAAACTCATTTACCATCTTAATGGTAGTTAATTGCTGAATTTTGCTTCTTATACAACCCAGTTTAACAAAGAAATAAATATTCACTTAATAAAAATATTTGGATTGGATTCATTATGAAGACGTTTTGTAAATTTATGATAAAATTTTTTAATTCAAAATAATTGAGGTGTAGATATTTATTATGATTCTTTTTGACCAAGCTTGTTCTTAGACCGAGTTAAAGAGGCATTCAGACACTTGTTAATAAACAAAAGAAAACGTAAAAACTCATTACGAGTTTAATAATTTGGCCAAGGACTGACTGTAATGCTTATTAACTATAAATTATTGGATTCCTAATTTGGATTTAATGTGGGATGAAATGAAACAAAGAGTCAAATAATTTTCTACTTATTATTGACTGAATAATATATTTGATATTCATTCACTTTTCATTCCATTGCCTCATTGACAAAAGACTGAGCCTTAACTCATTTGATCTAGTTCTATATTTGTGTTTGATCAATAATCCAATATATTGGTCTCCTTTCTGTCCAGATGGATCACGCTTTTGCTTTGTACTCAGCAATTACACATCAGTAATAAATTATAGGACATATGTAAATCGCTTCACCCCTCCCACCTCCACATTCAGCTTTGCACTATAAATATGGTTTTAAATCATTTTTTGCAAACAGAAAGTCAAAAAAACAATTTGGCTCATATTTGTTCATGGGAGCCAAGGCCGTGACGCCGTACACCTACAATTACAAGTGAAAACATTATCAAGAAGAAAAAACTTAGATAAAAATACCTGAGAGATTTCCGAGGATATTGACTACGTAATAAAGACCGTCAGGGAGGGTGCTCGGGCATTTTGGGTAATGCTCCAAGATAGTCCGAGTTGATATATAAATACGCATTTAATTTACAAAACGACGTGAAATCCCAGTAAAAAACACTTCTGTAAAAAAGGCAAAGTTCGATTAATAAAAACCGTTTGCCAAAAAAAAAGTAGTGAGATCTATATATGCTGCCAAGTTCAACATCATCACTTTATTAAATGAGTCGAGAATATAGTAGAATATATTAACTTCATTTAAATAGCATGTTTTTCATTTTACATGTCTCTCTATATTTATTGATTTCATATTTTTAATTAAAAATTTTTTCCTGAAACTTGGAATTTACACAATGTTATGTATGTCATGAATTAAGCTAATATATCATGCGATCATAAGTGGAAGGATCGGAGGGCTAAAAGAAGAGAGGTGGATGGACTAAAAAACAATACAATAATAACATTAAAAAAATTACACCGGGATATATAGGAAAGATTGTCGTAACATTTCACTATATTTTAAATATATATTATTTATTATTTAATTATTTATTTATTATAAAAGACAGCTGACACATTTATTTAGAGAGAAAAATAATATCAAAATAATAATAAAAGAATTAAGGATTTGAGAGAAAATATATTTTTATTTTATATTTCTCTTGACAAGAGCTTTATTTATTATATATATATGCCAAGGGTGGTTTCGATTCGTGAATTACAATTCGGTTATTTTTTTTTTTACTTTTATATTTTTGTTATTATAAATATGAAGTCAGTGATATCACGCGAAATTTCTGGCAACAAATACCATCATGTATTCAATAAACTTATGGAATAAAATAAGATTTCTGTTTTTTATTATAATAGGCCCTTATTTTTCTTAAGACCACCAAAATAAAAGAAATCTTAAATAAAAAAAAACAAGATAATATCAAGTTTGTGCAATTCGCTTTTTTCCCAATCTATTAATGTATCGATTCTTGTTCAATGGAAAACCCGAGAAATTACATCATCTACTGTGAATGAACTCTTTTCTTAAAGTTCCTTGTTTGGAAACTGTTCCCTATCCTCTATATTTTTGGGTGGTAGACGGATCTTAACAATAATTTGCTTTGAGTTTGTGGGTTTATGTTCGCCAGAGTGGAACACGGCGAATATTATATTCGGTATATAGAGATAGAATAGCAAGACTCATATATCTTACTTAGAGCTTAAAGGGAAGAGGAAGGATATGCAGGGCGAGGCTAAAGTCGACATCCTGGCTGCAAGTAAGCCTGAGTTCTTGGTCGACCCTGTCGACAATTTTGTATTTGGAAACTGTGCTTCACGCTAGATGCGTCTGACTTCTGTATTCCAACTGAACCGAAAAAAGCCTCGCAGTAGTTACCCTTGCTAGTTGATCCTTTAGAATATGTTGTCCTCTTTCTAGTTCTTATTTCGAGCAAATAAATAGATTCCACACGCGCTCCGCGGTCTGCCTTCAAGATTAAGTAATAGATTTATGACCAAAAGCCGCAGTGTCGGATGTCCAGGGCCAACCCACAAGGGAAAAGACCATAAACAACGGCAGAGCGTACGTGTGTGAAATTATTACCCTGAATTACAAATAAATCGATCGTCCTCTGTCCACGCCTCCCAAACGTCATCCGATTTCAATAATCGTTCAAAATTGTTTAAAGAAATCGCAGAGAATTCTAATTTATGGTAGGTATTATTTACTACAGTAGCTTTATTCGTTGTGGGATTGGCGTGTGTGCCTTGAGTGAAGTGCTCCACCTGGTGTCACTTTTTTCAGCTGGGGCAATTCAGGTGTGCCTTAGCTTGGTGCACTCTAAAACGACTGCATTTAGAGCACATGGCTATATTCGAATAACGAAATTAAAAAAACAAAAATATTATTTTTATTATAGTTGAAATAATTAAGAGTCTGGTAGATATGCATATATAATAAGTTATTTATTTATTTTATTTATTTATTTAATAATTATTTTAATTAAATAATATATTTACAAATAAATAATGGATACGCTATGGAAAAATAATTTTCCATTCTAAAATTACTTCTCGAAAGTGATTCTGATAGTGAATCTTCATCAAGCTCAGATGATGATCCTGAAATTGTGGAAAAAATATTGTTAACTATAGCAAGAAAAGAAAAAATGATATAAAGCACTATAGAAATTTACTGTAATTCATTACCGTGATGAAGAGAACAATAAAAATAGTGTCACCCTGGGGGGGGGGGATAAAGACAAATTTAATAAAAAATAATTAGTATCATAAGTTGGCTTATGGCTAGAAATGTCGAAAAGCCTAAAAAAATGTGTCTTCTGGAAAAATAAATTTTCAATTTATTTATAAAGGAAGTATAGTTTTTTCATACGCCAATTCCGTCAATCATTTGTAATAGACTGATGCAGAAGAGACACTGCCCTTAAAACTGTAGTCTCTTTATAAATAAATTAAAAATTTATTTTATTTTATTTATTTTCTTTTTCATTATAACCTAATACTTATTAAAAATTTATTTTTTCGCAGAAGAAACTCTAATATTGTCTCCTTTAATTTATAAAAATTCTGCTTCTTTCTGCAAAAATAAGCTTTCGAATTTAATTTTATTATTATTAATGTAATAATAACAAATAAACGACTTAAAACAATAATTTTTATGAATAATTTAATAAAATAATAATTTACATGGTCATTCATTATTCTAAATTAAATAAAAATAATATATTCAAGTTTAAAACAGACTAAATAAAAAATCGGTGTTTCGAGATTCAAAATGGTGTGAAGCTTTACTAAGGGCGCCCTAAAGTGACCATGCTCAATGGTACGTGTGCACTTGGTGCACGCCTCAAGAAGACCCAGTAGTGCCACAACGATCTCAAAACGAATAGCTATGGAGCACACCAAGTCGGTTGGTAATCCTAAACGAATATGGTTTAGTGACTTGAGGCTAACATAAGGGCGCCCAAAGCACTCAAAATATATAAATATAGCTAGTGTTTCCACAGGTGGTGCAATGTAATTATTAAGAGGAGCAATTCAAAATGGGCTACTCCAGATAAATATAAAAATATACAAAATTGGTTACCCATATTTGAAAAAATAAATGTTAACAAAATTTGATAGTAAAGTAGCTTCAACAATATACTATATAACATACATAAATGTATGAAGAACCATACAAATTACTAATCAACAAAATGTTGTTTTGGCAATTATATTTATATAAATAATAATTTATTTTCAGATTATAAAAATTATGTATATGGGTCAATCCATTTCAAATCACCCAGGTGATGTTGCTCATGATTACCTATTTTTCTGATTTTTTTATCATGAGCTCCTATAGGTAGACAGTCACAAAACCGTACTTGAAAAAATTTATATGCCATAGTTTTTTTGGCAGCCATTTGAAATGGTGGTTGGGCATATTTTAATGAAAAACGTGGTTTTGCGGAAAGTTTAATTGCCAAGCTATTTTTAAAGATAGCAGAATAATTAAAAAACCAGTGTATTTACCATGAAATAGACTTCAGGTATACATTATTTTAATTTTTCTATCATGAAGAAAATTAGTCAAACTATTCCTGAAAAAACTCGGAAAAAATGTATAAATCGTTACTTTTTAGGAAAATCCATAAATTTTTATGAAGAAAAAGAACTCATAATAATAAGTTATTTCTGTGTTGTATACTTATATAACTACCTGCAGTATAAGTTGTAGTTCTGGGAATGCACTCGTTTTTTTTCTAGAGCTTTTCAAAAATGACCAAAACCCTTTAAATGTCAATTTTCACAGGTCAATATCTGAAAAGGAGTGAATGAAAAAAAATTGAAAATTTTACAAATGTTCTTTATACAAATAGGAATATCTCACAAAAAAATTATGACTGATATTCAACTACATTTAGAGTAATAGAGCAGTGAATTTCAATAAAAACGCTACCCTGCTACACGTTCATGCAGTGTCAAACTTGCAAATAAGGGCTTGAAATTATTACAATTGACATTAGTCGAATGATGATTAAATCATACATACTATAAATGAACAAATATTTCTTAATTTAAATAAAAATGACCAGTGATAACAATAGGAGTTCTGATTCTTTAACTTGATTTACCGATACATTTGTTGTACTACACTTGCGTACAGAATACACACAATCAGAGGCGTAGCAACGGGGGGGGGGGGGTGTCAGAATTAATGAAAATGATGAGAGAAGGACACACTAAAAAGGTGCATCCCCTAAAGGCCTGGGTTAAAACAAATAGGTACTTCAAGAAATTAAAAAAAGAACATAATTCTTGATTAAACATATGAAATATATTTAATTACGCCTAGTTTACCATAAGAACCGTATCTGCCCTTTCCCTGTATTACAGATACTATCATGGTGTCTGTTCAATGAAATCAATGTGCTGAGCTCAAATCAATTATCCCCCCTAAAGCCCTCTTTACGGGAAACAGGCGGTTTTCCAACGCTCAGCACCCCTTCGCTGTCAATTTGAATAAAAATCGTCAAACGCTTTTTCGCAAACACTTTTATCCCTATGACCTCCAGAGACTGGAACTCGCTCCTGGCCACCGTCTCCCCGGCGACATAACCATCAGCTGTTTAAGACCCGTATCCACAGATACTTTCGACCCCCCACCCAGCCCATAAAATACTCTTTTCTTCTTCTTCTTTTCACGATGGAGTGGTCAACCCAGGCCTTTGGGATGCCTTTTTAGTGTACTTCCTTCTCTCATCATTTTCATTAATTGTGACACCCCCTCCCCGTTGCTATGCCTCTGATTGTGTGTATTCTGTACGCAAGTGTAGTACAACAAATGTATCAGTAAATCAAGTTAAAGAATCAGAACTCCTATTGTTATCACTGGCCATTTTTGTTAAATTAAGGAAATATTTGTTCATTTATAGTATGTATGATTTAATCATCATTCGACTAATGTCACTTGTAATAATTTCAAGCCCTTATTTGCAAGTTTGACACTGCATGAACGTGTAGCAGGGTAGCGTTTTTATTGAAATTCACTGCTCTATTACTCTAAATGTAGTTGAATATCAGTCATAATTTTTTTGTGAGATATTCCTATTTGTATAAGAACATTTTGTAAAATTTTCAATTTTCCATTCTCTCCCTTTTCAGATATTGACCTGTGAGAATTGACATTTAAGGTTTTTGGTCATTTTGAAAAGCTCTAGAAATTCCCAGAACTACAACTTATACTGCACGTAGTTATGTAAGTATACAACACAGAAATAACTTATTATTAGTGAGTCTCTTTTTCTTCATAAAAATTTATGGATTTAAAAAGTAACGATTTATACATTTTCCGAGTTTTTTCAGGAATAGTTTGACTGATTCTCTTTCATGATAGAAAAATTAAAATAATGTATACCTGAAGTTCATTTCATGGTGAATACACTGGTTTTTAATTATTCTGCTATCTTTAAAAATAGCTTGGCAATTAAACTTTCCATAAACCACGTTTTTCATTAAAATATGCCCAACCACCATTTTAAAAATGGCTGCCAAAAAAAAACTATGGCATATAAATTTTTTTCATGCGGTTTAGTGACTGTCTACCTATAGGGAACTCATGATAAAAAAATCAGGAAAATATAAAATCATGAGCAACAAATTTTATTTATATTGGGAGATTTGAAATGGATTGAGCTCATATGTTACATGAAAATTTTAGAACGGCTTAGGCGGGACAAAAAAGTTTGGGAAGCAATGATTTACTATTTGTAATTTATTAAATTAAGTTAGATATTTATTAGTCTATTATTTTTAATACTATTATTATATTGACAAGCTTACTGATGATGGTCTATCCATTTAAGAGGGTCTTAAATCCACGTGTAAGAAGAACACATGGTTTTGCAACCCTTCATCCAATTAATGCAGTGGGATGCACTCAAAGACTGAAATTGAGATGAATGTATAAATATGCTTATAGGCGTAACTAACCAGGGGGGAGGGTAAAAACTCGATAACTTTAAGCGAAAGATATAACCAACCCTTATTTAATTTTTTCTTTTCAATCTGGGGCCACTATACTTTTTTTTAGAACGAGAATATTCCAAATTGTAAGCAAACTGAATTCTCCTTTCTTCAACGTGATCCAAGAACATTAAATTCAGATTAATCTCTATTATTTCTATCGGAACATTTTTTTTTACATTTCTTTTTTCCTTGACATCAAATCTTATCATATATATATGCCATGCCTTTTACTCAGTTACCCTTTGCAGAACATTTATTTTAAAAAATCTTATAGCCTATCTGTGATTAAACTATTCATAAAGACAGTAGACAAAGGAGTTAAACGATTGTTTTCTGTTTGTTTTTTATTCTGATCTTTATATATAATGATGTTGATATTTCTTTTGATTAGTTTAAGCAGTATACCTACCAGCAATTAGAATAAAACTTGTAAAAAATATTATATAAGTTTTTATTTTTATTATCATATAATTATGTGCGACCCAACATTACTACTTAAAAGTTTAGGGCTTACAAAGTTATTATCTGATTTCAAACTCACTGGATTGCCATTAAATTTTACTTCAACAATTCTAATCTTATAAATCTAATTAATGTAAATTCTTCAAAGAAATTATTATTTATTTATTGTCACCGGGAACAAAGCCCATTTAGACAGCACATCAGTAAAGTGTTAGTAGGGTTAGTGAGGGAGCCGAGTTTTAGGTAGAAATTTTATATGCTAGCCAGGATCGAACCCCGGCCTCCCGCTCCAACATCGTCATCATCGATGCCGAAGCGGGGCAATCAGTCTTAAACATGTGAGAATCTTTTCTTCAAGGGTTTCAGGAATTCAGAAATAATAATTTGACCCTAGCTTTTACTACAAATCATCTCATTGTCACTATGAAATAATTTATATATATATATATTTGTTTGAAATTAACACGGGTAAATTTGAAAAATAATTGCTCGAATTGACTAATAAAGATTTATGGAGGTCCAAATTTGTAGATCTTGCTTTTGAAATATGTAGATCTTGAAAAAAAATATACCTAAATGATTTCACGGCACAAGCAGGCTGATGTCTGAGAGATTTTCAATTATTGTAATAGTCCCCCGGACTCAGATCATGAGTATAAAATTTTTTCATATAATGTTCTCAGTAGGTATCATTGGGTCTACATACTTATTTATGTGAACAAGCTTATTGCTCAAACTAATTAAAGCCAAAGAGAGAAATTTTTCGTATGATTTTTTTTTTATTTAAATGAAGATTCCTAGCATCTGGATCGTTTAATGTTTCGTCAATTTATTCCGACTTCGTCGGCAACTCAGATTTTAAATGTCCATGAATGAATTTATTTGTTTGTTTGAAAAAAGAAATCGGACTTGCTAAGTCAGAATTAATTTGACGAAACCTTCCTTTCCTAATCAAAGTTTAATGTTTCGTCAATTTAATTCCGACTTCGTCAGCAACTCAGATTTTAAATGTCCATGAATGAATTTATTTATTTATTTGAAAAATTGCTAAGGAAGTCCAAATTTAATCGACGAAACCTTACTAAAATAAATACATTTTTTTCTATTTCATATCAATGTTGGAGGAATTGTTTCTTTGAGAAACAATACAACAAATTTAGGACGTAAATTTGAGTTCCATCTTGAACAGTGAAGATCTAGATATAAATAAAAATTACTTGAAAAGAGAAGAGGATACTAAGCCGTCAACTATCTCGAGATAACTTTGCTTTCGTTTAAGATCTCTCGTGTTGGAATGCATGGGGTGAGCAATTCCCTCCACCCCTATGGTTCAATGCCAGGATCTGATTGCTTCGCTTGACTTAACTCACGCACCCTAATCGGGGACACGATTTGTTCAAGAGAATGGAATCTGTGACTATGCAACGAGAAGAGTCCTCGGCCATCAATAATTCTAAAAGAAGGATTTGTTTACATCATTTGAATTCATCTATCTTATAGGAAAAATACTCTTTTCAGATATTCCCGGGTGTTAATTAAGATATTCCTTGTTTATGTTTAAATCTTAATACAACGGGTGGGGCAAAAATAATCACCCGATGTTCTTTTGCTGTATTTTTTTTAATGAAAAACTTTGGTTCTACTTGTGAAATTTGTTTATTTAATCCATTAGAATTTATTCCATCAAGTCGAGAAAATGATATCGGCCAAGTGGCCGCCGCCAGAGTTGATGACCATACGGGCCCATTTTATGGCATTTTCCATCACTCTTGCCAGAACTTCGGGCGACGATATTCCTGGCGAATATTCTCCTTAAGGGCTTCAAGAGTCTGAGACTTGTTGACGTAAACCCGCGACTTCAAAAAACCCCATAAAAAGAAGTCTGGAACGGTTAAATCGGGTGATCTGGCCGGCCAGAGCAAATCACCAAAACGAGAGATTAAGCGACCCGGAAATCAACTCATCAACTCTGGCGGCGGCCACTTGGCCGATATCATTTTCTCGACTTAATAGAATAAATTCTAATGGATTAAATAAACAAATTTCACAAGCAGAACGAAAGTTTTTCATTAAAAAAAAATACAGCAAAGGAACATCGGGTGATTACTTTTGCCCCACCCTGTAATTAGAAAATTATTATCAAACTTCAAAATTAAATTTGAGAGATTTTAAGTTTCCGATAGAAAAAGATTTAAATTTTCTTAGAAAATCATAAAAGAGGGTCATCTATTAGATCTGATGGAATAGATTAATTTTAATTATTCGTCAGAAGTGTTGTTTTTAACCCAACTGGAATCGAACCCAAGTGTCAGTAACAGCAATCCTATATGGAATGTTTAAATTTAGAATCACTAGATCGCGAAATTTTATAAATGAAGATTTAAATCTTTGAGTAAAATATTTAACACGTTTACATAATATGTCAGAGAGATACGCACCTCACAGGGTAACCAAATGGCCCGGATTGCTGTTACTGGCACTCGGGTTGGATTCCCGAGGGGGTGAAAAACAACCCTTCTGACATATAATTAAAAAAATCATTCCATCGGATCTAATAGATGATACTCTCTTATTTTTTACTAATTAAATTGTATAGTATATGTATAATTGTATATTTAAAAAATGTTTGCTTATAATTCAGCTTCAACTAAATCATGAGTGTCCTACCTTTTGGCTTACACGGGCCATATTTGAAGAAAAAAAGTTGTCTCGGACCGCGGATAAAATATTATAATTCTGTTGATATTTGTTATTCAAAAAAGATAGTTAAAAATTGTAGAAATAAGAATTTTATTATTTTTTTAGCTCATAGTGAGCTTCTAATTTTACTTTTCGTAAATTTTATACTTGAAAATAGCTTTTCGAATATGTAAATACATAGCTACATACTTTCAAAAAGTGATATTATGTATTAGTATTTGTTTATATTTTTCCTGGCTAGATAATTAATATAAAATTCTAATAAAGAGACAATATTCAATTTTTCTTTCAGATCGGTATCTAATTGCTGTTCTAGAACATTCAATCAGAAAGTTTTCAAGTAGAAAATTTATTTCTAATGAAAATGGAGTCGATAATAGACAAAAATGATGATTAGTTTTTCGGAAATCTTGAAATCTAGTTCCAGAATCAAAATTTAAAATTAGCTCTTTTATTTTTCGAAAACTTTACAGTAGATTTTCAGATTTCTTATTTTAGAAAAAAAATTAGCAGGCCAAATGGTTGTGTGTTTTCCAGTATCTACATATAAATCTCAATCTTTTAAGGAATTTTATGACTTTATATTGGGGCACAGGTTGGACAAGCCTGGTTTAAATCGAATGGGATTAAAAAAGGATATGAGGAATGATAATTTATTTTTTAAAAGCGCCACGGATATAATAATCTCTGACTATGAATTATTTATTGACATGTAAGAAAGTGCAATGATCTAAAAGACAAGTCCTGACAAGTTTTGGCCCCAGGGAAGAAATTATCAATTAATTGTGATTGTTCTAGAAAACCTCTTTGTCTCCTTCTACTAGAATGATATAAGTATAGACTTGGTTAGTGTCGTAGCATATAAATTACTGAAATAATAAATATTTTATAAAATGAAAATATGAGAAGAAAAAGAATTTTTAAATATTCGAAACATCATTATTTTTTTATCTTATATAGTTGAGCTTATAATTTTTGTTTTTAGTGAATTTTATTATTGAAAAAATTCACTTAATGTACACATGTACATTCATATTTCGAAAAAGGGAATACATATATCTCTACATATAAATCTCAATGTTTTAAGGAAGTTTATTATTTTATGTTGGGTCACACTCATTGCAGTGGAGAGCCGCATGCGGCCACATGCAGCCACGGTTTTGGCAGTCCTGGACTAAATAAAGACTTTTTTATTTATCTAATAACATTTCTCAACAATTCTAGAATTAGGAGCTGAGTAGTCATTTTTAGAACTTGAATATACTTCTCAAAGTATTAATCTCCCAAATCAGCCCCCCGATTAGAATATTGTTTGAGAAGGACTTCTAAGCATTCTCTTGCCAGGCTTAATGAAATTCAGAAACGAGTAAAAAATTAAGCTAGCTCCTTTGATCCCGTGCTACTAGCTCATGTGCGCGAAATTCATGATTACTCCAAACATATTCACAATAAAAACAAACATTATCAAATCTATCATTTTCATTTTACGTCATTATTTCTAGAGACTGAAATTTTTCAAAATTTTTCTCGAATTTCGCAAACTTAAATCTTCTAAACCAAAGGTCATAAATGACTTCATTTCTATTTCAAATTTTCAAAATGTATAAACTTACATCACTGTTTTAAGATTCACTAGTTTGTCTTGGCTTATGGTTCCTCTTCAAGTGTTTTACTCGATTCCGAGCCTCGGCTTTTACTATGGAGAGTATCCTCTCCAGTCTCCATTGTAATTTTCCTGGGGAAATTTTTTACAGGGGTGGTTCCCCATGCTTGGTTACCCATTCCAAATTTTTATATACTTATCAGTAAAATAAAATAACACATTTAATTAATTTCCCTTTTTCCTTTAGTACAATAATTTTCCAATTTGGTTGAAATTTTGAAAACTATGAAAGTATCTCATTGATGTATTTGATAGAAATGATTGCGAAATTGTATTAATTAAAATGTCCCATTCTTTTTAATAATTCCAAAATGTTTGTTTTGACCCATATCATTATTTTAAAATTACTAAATATTTGCCTAAATAAATATTATTTTGACGATATATTTTTTATTATTTTATTATCCCATTCTAGGGAAAAATTTGATTATAAAACAATGGAATGAAAAGGGCGTAGAATATTTTAAAAATTTTATAATTTTTTCAATTTAATGATGAAGATAAAACGAAGGCAAAATCATGTTTTTAGTACTATATTCAACTCTAATTCTCATCATGAATGAAATTATCCCGAATCAATGCAAATTGTAATCTAAATAAAATAAAGGACATCCATTTGCGAATAATCACTAGAGGCAAATGTTGCCTAACATTTCCGGAATCAGTTCGTAAATTTCATATTTGGAGTACTATTTAAAATAAAATTATTATCATTGAAACGAGAGTTGTACTCTCTCGGAATCGGTTGTTAATTTATCTATCTACTATCTAGTATAATATTGAAATAAAATCATGTTTTTCAATTGTTTCCTGACAGTTTAAACATTACATATTACATACAATCTACATATTATATTAAACAGCTTATAATAAAACCAAATTGTCTAAAGTTTCAATTATAATGTCTGGAATTTCACTATATGTGTCCTATTTTTATTAAATTGTTTTTGTTTGTACTATTTTAATTATTGGATAATATTCATAATAACGATGCTTTACATATGCCAATGGTATTTTCTATAGAAAATGTTAAAACTTTACATTTCAAAGTGATTCATTAGATTAAGCCAATTTTAATAGAACGAGTATTTTCAAAAAAATTAAATTGATTTTTTTTATTTACAGTTTGCCACAACCAAAAAATGGTACTCCTATTTGTTATCTTTTGAATTTCTTTACCATTTTAGTTTTGAATAATACATAATATATTTTAACTTTACCTTGTTTGACCTCTTGGCTAAATCGGATTAAATTGCAGTTCTGCTGATTTTTGACAAGCATGTTTCTTTGATGTTCGAAAAACTACACCTGAAAACTATTTTGATAACAACAGACTTCTAAACTGATGGGGTTGGCATATTGGCGAGCTGGTGGTATTTACTAAGAGGTGCCGTAGGCCTTCAAAATATTTGGATTAATCACTTGAATAAACAACAATTAATGGAAACAAGAAAATGAATTTTATTGCGATCCTCCATTATAAACAAGAGAGTATATTTAAAACGTTTAGGCCGTGCCTAGGATATCCAACCGTTCCGCGAGAGCCAGGACGCCCTGCTTCTAGGGCGCTGATAGGGCGTCAAGTGAAAGGTTCGTGCGGGACGCCAAGTGTCCCGTTTTATGAGTATACTCATATGAGATGGCGAAAATTTAATTTGATACTTGCAATTCGCTCGTTAAACAGGGACGTAGCTTCAACTGTAGTAGTTATAGCAATGATACAGCCCCCCCCCCCCCCAAACTAGAACGGTCCCAACAAGCTTAAGTAAAAAATTTTAAAAGTTATCCTATACTTAATTTAAAAATTCATAAGTTTACTTTATCACTACTGAAATAAATAAATAATTGTTCATACTTTTAAAGCCCAGCCTTAATGAATGGATAATAAAACATTCCGCCACAACTCTATATTATTCCGTTTCAGAGAAGTATCCAGGGCCGTCTTAGGCCATGCAGAGGCCCTTGGGCACACAGAATTTGGGGCCCTTTTCAGAAAATCGAATTTGCCACACAGGCTCGATTCATAAGGATGAAATGGCTCCGCAATTGCTAATTTGGTTTGAGAAGTGATGGAAGGCAGCCCAAAGATAATGAAAAAAATTCTCTCAAATAAAATAAATTTATTGAACAATGAACAGTCATTTTTTACCACTCAAAAACCGACGTTTAAGCAGTACTGTTGTTAATTTGGGTTTAGAAAAAAATATCTAAGATAACCAATTTCCAAATTAAACTTAGGTGTAAATTTACATAATATTGGCAGTATTGTTTATGAGATATAAAATTATTTATTTAAGCAACATCACACAGCGTTATATTACTGTAATGATTAATATTTTTATGTGTACATTTAAACATTATTTCATTTTTGGAATTTCTTTTATTCTTAAAAGGGAATATTGTTATAATTCATTTTTTTTAATGCAATCGAATGATAGAAAGGGCCCCGCACCAATAAGATACAGCCCCTATGAATCTCAAAAGACACTTGCATTACCGAAGAGAAGAGAAAATTGATCAAGTGAGAGGATGGAGGCGTAGGTGTTTGTGCACTCGTGTTTTGAAGGTTAATGAGTTCACATACTTGTTAAATAAATGTGCATAAACATTAATAATAATTAAATAATTTAGTATCCGCTAATAGCCTAGCATTGGCTAAGTGGTTAATTTATTCAGTCTATCCTGTATTAGAGTCATTGACATAATGGAAGACTCGGCGTCGCCTGCGAGTGGCAAATATGCATTCAAAAGGAACGACCTGTATTGCGGGTTGCATCTTTAGGCTCTAAATATTTGAACATTGATTCGATTTTTAAAAAATTAAATAATTTTCACTTAGTAGGTATTGAAGAATTAAATTTAAGCTTTACTCGATATGCCCGGGAGGCTTTGCCTTCTTCTCGAGTAGACCTAATATTAATATAAATTCACTCCATTTTTTTCATGATTAATTTTATCTTCTACTAGCTGCAAGGCCGCTGGAAATTGGTCTACTTATCAAGTATCATGAGTTATTAGTAGTGTCAACTTTTTAATCGGATTGAAATAAAGGAAGGGGGTGTAAATTAGTCATGTCGTAAAATAAATATTTGAATCGTTCATATCTCGTCTTCGGTAAGTCGCTGAGTCTTCAAATTTGAAACTTAAGCTATCTAAAGACTACAAGAAGTACCACAAGATTTTGGTTAAAATAGAAGTACCGGAAGTTGATGTATACGTACCTAAGAATGTACCCTTGCCTTTCGCAACCATAAATATCAGAGCTAAGAAATTCGAAACTTAAGCTCGATATAGGTTAGAGGGAGTACAGCAAGCTTTTGCTTGAAATCGGAACACTGGAAGTTGACATTTACATTAAAGATTTTTCGTTTTTTTTTTTTAAATTAGTGTAGGTACTTATCAAGTGTCATGAGTTATTAGTCGTATATAGATTTTAATCCGATTGAAATAAAGAAAGGGGGTGTAAATTAGGAGTGTCGTAAAATAAATATTTTAATCATTTATATATCGTCTTCGGTAAGTCGCAGAACCTTAAAATTTAAAACTTAAGCTATTTAGGGGCAAAAAGGCACTTGTTATTAATACCATACTAGTAATAGTTTTGTTTTTAAGGTTTATTTTAGATCTGTGTGAAGTAATGTTCTTTTAGTGAACTTATGAAAAAAAATAATAAATAAATATAGTGACCTAGGATTTATACGAAGTCACTCAATGACCCGCTCTATGAAAACTTAGCTTGTACATAACTATCTTTCATTTTTTATTTTTTTGTTTTGTTTATTTATTTATATATTTATTTTTTATTTTTATTCATATTTTTTTATTTTTATCCATGTTTTTTGTTTTATTTATTTTTTTTTTTTGTAATTTTATTCATCTTTTTGCTCATATTTTATTTTTTTATTTATTTATTTTTTCTATTCATCTTTTTCATTTTTGTTTTTATTTATTGATATAGATATGTATAAAATTTTAACAATTTGACCACTGTAAATAGAGGAGATAGAGAAAATGTAACTATTACCATCAATATTGTATAAACATTATTTTCTGTTGTAAGAGGAGGCCCTCTAGTGCGCGGCCAAATAAATAATACTATTTCGCTGCGATTGCCCACCGTCGCGGTCGCCAGTAACTGCTGGAAGTTGACTACTGCTTTCTCATAAAACAAGGACAACCGACGCTTGTGACGTCATCGTTATGAAGTCTTGACTGTCGTCTGCCGGTTGTTCTATGAGCAGTCTGGCAGTCAAGTCGCGATGGGTGTTGAAAATAAATTTATTATGCTATTTAGGTTTGCCGATCGCGAAGGCGGACAGTCGCAGTAAAAGACTATCTTTTCAATGAAAAACACAAGCAGTAGCAGTCGGCAATTACTGGTGACCGCGACGCTTCACTGGGCAGTTCCAGCGAAATAGCACCTTTAAGTTCGTTATTGATGATTATTTTAATACACATTTTACAAATGTTTCACTTTTTATGCTTTTCAATTTTTAGCTTATTAATTCAATTTATTCTTGATACTGAATTCTATTAATGTTTTTTGAAGACTATTTTTTGAAAGTGAAAATGATAAGAAAAAAATGAAATTATCGGGATTTGAATAAATGATGTAGCACGTGATGATGAAACTAGATTATTTGGTAAATTGAATTTAGATCACATTTCTCTATATTTGAAATTTTTATTTTATTATTATTCAAAATTTTAAAGATGAAACTTGTTTAACAATTCACTGTCGAATAAAAAACTAAAATGGTTTTTACAAGGTATAATAAATAAATTTAAAAAAAAATGAGCACGGAGATGGACATGAATCTACGATTATTACGGCGGTTGGTGACAAATTCCGCCCCAATTTCTTCCCCATAATCGGCCGCCCCTTCGAAAGGCACTTAACGTCGTCCCAAACGATTTGCCCAAAGAGCTGAGAGCTTTATTTATGCGAGGGTCGAATACCTCTTGCCCTGCACTGACCACAAGTCTAATTGCCATTGATAGAGTCGGGGCAAATCGTTCTCGTTCAAAAACCAACATTTTTCTTTTTCTAATCGATATTCGAGTTATTTATTAAGATTAAATAATAATCTTCTTCTGTTTTTCTCGAAACATGCGTGACGCTCGAAATTCTTTTATCTCGCGCGTCCTAAATCTCTTTTCCCGAGTTTAAATAATGTTAAGAAAAAAGTTACAAAGAAGAATTTAGTTTGGAATAAAATAAACATAATTATGGTGAAATATTTTTAAAATGTAAATAATTCCAAATTTAAAGAGAAGTTGCGATTACATTCACCAATGGTTTGAATCGAGGGGTGAACCGCGGCCTAAAAGCGTGTACACCCACTTCCACTTTCACTTTCATTTACAAGTAGAAGACAATAAATGACAATAGATTATCTAAAGAATTCCAAAGTAATTCCAAATAATTCCAAAGACGGTGTACAGCTAATTCCAAACGAGATTACTTCTCCACCATCGACTGTCCTTGATCATCTTTTTAGTCCTTGTTTTTATAAGTGGAAAAAACTTATTAAATAAAAAACCTCTTATCCGATAATTATTCTAATTCCATATTAATTCCCATCTATCCTCAATCTCAAACAATATTTTAAATATTATTATATTCCAATTATGTTAAGTGATTGAGAGGTGGGAGATTAGCAAACCAATCGACTTGATTGGGGAATAATGGAATTGAAATAATTATCGGAAAAGAGGTTTTTTTATCTAATTAGATTTTTCCTCTTATTAAAAACAAGGACTAAAGATGAATAAGGACACTCGATGGTGGAGAAGTAATCTCCGGAATCGAAGCAAAAATACAATGTATACATTAATTAATGTAAAATAATTGGTTTAATAAAATTTATAAAAAAAAAAAAATTATGTTAAGTGATTGAGGAGGAGATGATGATTGGGATGATTGAACCAATCGACTTGATTGGGAAATAATGGAATTGAAATAATTATCGGAAAAGAGGTTTTTTTATCTAATTAGATTTTTCCTCTTATTAAAAACAAGGACTAAAGATGGATAAGGACACTCGATGGTGGAGAAGTAATCTCCGGAATCGAAGCAAAAATACAATGTATACATTAATTAATGTAAAATAATTGGTTTAATAAAATTTATAAAAAAAAAAAAAAAAATTATGTTAAGTCACAGAGATTTGAGCTTTGAAACTTTTCTATGGCTAGAAGAAGTGCCGTATACTTTTGATAGAAATTATAGCCGGGAATACCCATCTATTTAGTGTGAGTCTCTTTTGGTTTTTTTCCGTTTTCTCAAAAGATATTGAAATAATTTGAAAAAAGAAAATTGGTATGATGATTTCAAATAAGGAAGAAACTAATGTGAAAGTCGTGTGGTGTCCACACCAGTTGATTTTGTTTTTGATTTTTATTTAATCAATAGCTTACAAAAATTTAGGGCGATTTCTCGTTTCTCTCCCAATGATATTAAACTATCTTATTTTATTTTTGTAAAAAAGAATTTATGAATAAACTTAAGAATGAGTCTATAAAAGTCTGCAAAGTTCGATTGAGTGGAGCCATCAGGAAGCTTGTGGGATGGAGGAAGTGACATGCTGAGCTCAGGACGTTGTACTTCCACTATAGAAATGTTTTCCACTCGAAAAGACGGGAGTTACGATTTAATTCGTGTCACGTTCGGCCAATTTCTGACGGCTACAAAACTCGCTTACGAGGATAGACAGTGAGTCATCATCTTCGACACTGAGAGCAAGGAGAAACCCATCCCTTTCAGATAGCTTTTAATTAACTATTCCAAAGACGTTTTATGATAATTATTTAACTTATAAATAATGGACGAACATCAATCCAACATAAACATGAAAGGAAAAATGAAAAAGTATTACTTTCTTGTTTATTATAGATATTATTAAAATATAGAATTTTAACTATATTCTTTATGAAATAAAATTTACAAAATATTAATCGCTAGTACTTTTAAATAACTTGAAAAGTAAAGAAAAAGGTGGGGATATGACCTGTAATCTGTTTTTTATATAATCTAGTAAATAATTAATGCACCAAATTCTACCAACACGCCAAGTTTTGGCATTCCAGAGTCCTTATATTTTCACTATATTTATGTTAATTTGGCCTATAAATTTCACCCCTTTATTTCGAGATCTGAAGAAGGGAAAGTTTTTTTTTATATCCTCCTTTATTAATGTCCCAAGCTTTACTACTATGACAAATTTCAGCACTCTAGGTTCATTGTATTTTTACTATATGTTAATTAAGGCTATAACTTTCACCCCTTCATTGTAGGTCCTGATGAAGGGAAAGTTTCTCTTTTTCGATTTTTCCCTTTAATTGTACCCCAAACTCTAGTGTATGTCAAATTTTAACATTCTAGTATCAGCGGAAGTACCTACTCTAGAATTTTGATAAGTCAGTGACAAAACAGCCTATGCCTTGGCTTCGTATAACTTCGGTATAAGTAATAGAAATATGAAATTTGGCTGTGGCTCTGCCATTCCCCCAGATTTTCAGCAAGAGAGTCGTGAATATGAAATATCAATTCTTTCTAGCATTGAGAAGGGTTCAATTTGAAGAGTTGGGTTTATTGGAAAAACATCTATTATTAATTATTGAAGTAGTAGTCTTAGCATTAAATGCTAGATTTCTCTAGGAATTTCGATTTTTGATATCCCGGAATTTTGCTTTTTTTTCTTAGCCTTAATTATTCCCAACGGGAACAGTTTCAATTACACAGCCCTCTTTTGAATTATATTCCACTATTCTATTTCATTTTTTGTTCTTCTGAATTTTAACATTATGAAATTACTCGATAAGGTCAGGCTTGAAGTTTTGAATTAACACGAAATATTTTGCTTCCTGTTTAAGAAACGTTTAAAAATTTTCAAGTATTATTTTTTCTATCTGTCTGTATTCATGAATTAAGATGCTTAAAATAACTCAAGAATACAAAATTCCAAAAGGTTCTGTCCCGAGTATTCAAGTTTTGACTTTTTCATTTAATTTGTTTGTATTGAGCTTTAATGAAATTGTCACCAACATTTTTTCTACACATTGGTGATGGCTTGAATTGGCCCACGTTGGGACATTAGATATATCTAAATACTTTAAAAATATCACCAAATTGTAAGTTAAAGTCGCATACCAAATTCATGGCTTAATGAAGCCATACCTTCTATATATGGAGTAGATGTATATAAATTATTTGAACAATTATCTTAGATTTCATTAATTGAAGCACAGCTAAAATTAATAGATCGTAAAAATTGATCTGAAATATATTTGTTTTTTCTGGATAATACCCATGATGAAATTAGAAAATTAATTGATGTTGTCTAATCCGGAAAACCTTTCAAATGTAATCATCACAGCTTCATTACAAGATTATTAAAATTTTAATTAAAATGAAAAAATCTAATATGATAAGATTATCGAAGGTTTTTTTTAATATTTACAAATTAAGCAATTATTTAAATCTTACCCAGATTTTATATAGAAAAAAGTCAACATTATATATATATATATATATATTGTATATATTTAATCTGAAAGAAGATTTTACAATATATTAAAAAAAATTTATATTTTATATAAAAGGTTTTATATTAAAAAAAAAACAGCTCAGTTCTTGGCCCAAAGGGCAAAAACTTTACTGAGATGGCCATCAGTGATCCGACTTTTTTCATGATGTTGCTGTTAGAAAAAAAAATGTGTACACATTATATAAATAGTCTAGGGATGCGATCGACAATAGAAAGGGTGGGCTCACGGGTGTTAAATCAATATCGGCATCCTCGATCGAGGCTATTTTCCAAATTCCCTGGCCAACTTTGCCATTGATGTTATGGTTCTTGACGTTCCCCAAAGAAACCTGCTGGTGAATAGGAAACCAACCTCTTCAGGACTTTGTCGGTGGTAATGGATTAAGACTCGGTAGCCGCATTGGTTGGGTCCTGTGCCCCTTTACCTTTGCCCAGTCCTCTTAATGGAGCTTCTCTTATACCGATCCAATTAGTCTACCCTCGCCACACCATTACTGGCCAAGTTCATTAGTAAATATTCTTCAAATTATATTGTTCAAAACCTAAATGCAAAAGAGAATATTTTTCATACTCTACTTTTTAAGAATACATTTAGAATAGATAAAAATTGAAGGAAAAAGAGAAAACATGTTAAAAGTTCGGTATGGTCTTCAAATTTTGGGAATTTTGAAATTTTTTGTTTAAGAGGTGAAACATAAATCTCCAATTAATTAATCCAAACTGGTATGTTCATTATTATACGATTAATTGGTTTTTATAACAAACTTAAGTTCCTAAGAGGAGAATTGACTCTTAGTAGGTTAAAAAGTTGTTTGGTTGGGGTGACAGAAAAAGAGACAGAGCTTTTATTTTTAATAAATACCAATACGTAACCATAGGACCCAAAATCGGTTGAGAAGAAAAAATACCTACCTAATTTTTTTATTAAAATAATTTTAGCTGTTTTTGAAATATTTCGAAAGTACGGCTCAAAAAAATAACACTTTGTTCATCACGATTAAAATAGTTCACCATACCCCATTATGTAAATTAAAAAGAAAGATTGAAGTAGTTTTTGGAGACGGTAAGTGAATTGAGTGGATATTGAGGAGGCAGTCCAGAATTCAAAAAAGAGATAATTTAAACTTTCTTTTTATTTAAAAACCGACGTTTCGTAGGCTTATTCCCTCCTTCTTCAGGGTTTTGAAAGGTCAGTAATTTGACATTGGATTTCCTTCACTGACATTTCAAAGCCCTGAGGAAGGCGGAAATAAGCCTCCGAAACGTCGGTTTTTTAATAAAAAGATCGTTTAAATTATCTTTTTTTTTTTGAAATTTGTACTGCCTCATCAATAACCTCTGAAGTAAAAAGAAAATAATAAAATAAAAAATATAAATTATCCTGTCAGATTTTAGAATCTTGAGCTAAATCGAAAGAAATAAAAATAAAAAAATATCTCTTTTTGGAATAGTGAATTCCTTTGAAAATTGTAATTTTGTTTTTCTCATGAAATGTATGAAACGTGAAGAAAAAATTATTTTCAATCATTATTTTTTTCCTGTCTGGTTACGGGTACCCACTATAATTCATGTCGTATAAAGTTCGTTCTGGTGCTGGCACATTTGTATTTCCAAAACAAAGAACTGATTAAAGTGGGCTTTTTTAGCTTCAGAACTTATTATTATCTGAAACGTGATACAAGAGCTACATCGATGTAACTATATGTAGGTACATTTTATTATCTACTTATACCGGGTGGAACTCTTGCATCGCTTTCAGAACCGACTTATTAGTGTTCAAAAATGCAGAAAATCAAAAAAAAATCGAGGAGATTCCTCGCAAAAATAACTCCATTATCGAAAAAAAACGAAATCGTAACACGGGCGCGTTCTGGCACTTGCATACGTGGTCGCGGGGTTGGCCACCCCTGATTTAAAGTGTTATTTTTATAAAAGAATAAAATTCCGATATTGATTGATGCTGTGCCTAGCGACTTATATCACTTGATTTGTTTACTTGTAATGCAAAGAAAATAGTAACACGTTCGCCTGCAACTGTTTTTTCAATCTTACAGAATGTGTCATTAATTCTTCTCTGAATCATGTCATCAGATATTGGAATCTTCAAAATTTCCTTCTTTGCTTCTTCCCCAAACATAATTGTAACTATTTCAGAGCAGATAAGTAAAATGAGAAATTATGATATCATCTGTGCCTTTAATTTTACTCCCACTAACTCAGCAATTTTATACAACGCAAGGTGAGCTTTATCACTTAGTTTCTTAGTATTTCAAATTGTCTTCTTTGTTTATCTTGCATTTTCGAAGGCTTTTAAAGAATTTATTTTTTGATAAAAGATTTTTATATTCAGTTAATTTAGCTGGCACCATCGCCAAATTGGCAAGATTCTTTCCACATACAACGCAGAGACGAATTGAACAATCTTTTTTTCCGGTCCAGGTAAATCTGAATTTTAAGAATTCTTCGACGTACAAGCGATTGACATTTCTATTTGATTACACATTTCTTATCTTTTTTGCCTCGTCTTCAATTGTTCTAGTGCTAGCAGTAGCAATGCCATCAATGATATCCAGACGAGATTTTTTATGATGAAATTATCTATATTTATGAAAAATATAAAATTAATTGAATATATGATGCAAGGGTTACTTAAATTTATTTAATTCAAACATTCGAATCGTTACGATTATAGGAAATCAGCCAAATAAATCCCATTGACTGATCAAAATTCAACTGTGAATTGCACAGGCACAACAATGAGCAAATGGACAGACTTCGATTACCGGTAGTACTAGTTCGGGAGAAATCGTACATTTTCATATAATATCCTAATAATACAAAAACCAGACAACCATTATTTTACAGTGTAGGTATTGATTTTTCTTTTGAAACAATTTTTAAATGTTTATTTGATTTTTTCTTGAAGTAGCTTCACAAAGCACATTGAAAACCATGGTTCTAATATATAATCATACCTTATTTTCATTGTGCTAGAGATTACCACCTTTATTTTCTTTGTTCTAACAAAAGCTCTTTTCATTTTATTAATTTTCTTTTAGCTCGTTAAAGATAAATAAAGAAAAGAAAATAGAAATCTAAATTATTTGAAGAGTCAAATTTATTCAGCAAACAAAGCTTTAGTATTTTAAAGTTTTTATGATTCCTATATATATAATATATATATATATATATATATATATATATATATATTAAAAATTTATAAATTTTGATACCCAATAAATTATATTAACAAAAAAAGAAAAATTAGCAAAACAAATTTTTGTAAATGTATTCCTTTTTGTTATTGTTTCGCAACTCAGAATTCGAGAGTTTAATGGATAAAAAGAAAAAATTCTATTTCCATTAAAAGAAAAGATTGGAAAAAGATTATAGAATTAAGAAAAATTTTACATTATTGATTTCCTAGTGAAAGAAAACATTTTTCAAAGTTAAATAATTATATAATTTTATTTATTTTCTTAGAAAGACGGACTGCTAAGCGAAATAAGTAGGTTGTAATGAAAGGAAGTCCATAAATTATTTAATCCCATCAATATCTACTCAATACACTGAAGAAGGAGAGAAAAAAGTCTCCGAAACTTCGGAAATTGTATAAAATTAAATAATTTATGGACTGCCTTTCATTATAACGTAAATAATTAATCTTAATCTTCAAATCTTCAAAACCGGAGTGCATAGTCACCTACGTCTACACCCTCTCACTTAATCAAATTTCCCTTCTCTTCGGTAATGCAAGGGTCTTTCGAGATCCATCCATAGGAGCTGCATCTTTACTGGTGCACCCTTTTGAATTCGATTGCATTAAAAAAAAAAAGCATTTCTTTGTTTATTATTATTATTTTTTTTTTTATCAAGAAAAGAGCATTTTTGATTGAGTTCGGAAGTAAGCTGAATACTGCCTTTTGCTCTGAAATGCTTCCTAATAGAAATCAGGATAGAGCACTGTGAGAAGCTGTTTTTTTTTGGGGGGGGGGTGGGTGTTTTAATTTTCAAATAATAGGTAGCGGTTTATATTTATTTATTTATTATGTAATATTGTATCTAGAAAATATTTAATTTTTATTGTACAATTTTAGACTTTCACCAAATATATAAAAATTAATTAATATAATACAAGAAAAAACAAAATATCAAAGGAAAGATACATAATAAATATATGAAACAAAAAAAAAAATAAAAAATATACCGAAGAGAGGAGAAAAAAAATTATAATATATAGATATAAAAACAAAAACAAAAATTACAATATATAGGATATGAAAACAAAAATTCTAATATATAGGATATGAAAACAGAAACAAAAAAAAATTTCAATATATAGGATATAAAGCAAAAAAAGAAATTTCATTTAAATATAGGATATAAAACAAAAAAATAAAACAAAAAATATATATTAGGCTAGGTGCCTGTAGTTCTGCTTCGAATACTTCTGGCGCCCAATCTTCCTCTTCAAGTTGAGTGCGCGTTCCAAACCTTGGTCGCCGTGACTCAAAATGAGTCCGCCATCATTTTGCTTCCGTGCGGCGGACAAGGACCAGAGCGCGCATCGTGTTGACGGGCCACAGGCCAGTGGAACACATAGGTAGTAGTCCGGCGCACGTCCCAAGAGGACCCCGTACACAAAACTTTAGCAGTACCTATACTTCCGGAAGGCACCGAAGTTCATCTCCAAAATTCTGTCGCATACTCAGTTACGCTTGCTCTGGGGGGGGGGGGGGGGGGGGCTCCGCATCGTCAGCATTTAACGCAATCCCCCGAAAGACGTCGGCTGCTTCTGCTGTCTAGGTTAGCAAACTGAGTCGCAATAAAGGAAGTGGGGAAGAACAATGGGCACAATAATCTTGCGACGAACCTCCTCGGGCGTGAAGGGCGCCAGCCGGCGCAGAGGAATCAAGGCCCCATATACTCTACGGTGCAGATTCGAGTCATGCGGGTCGCTCCAAGCGAATCGCCCGTTCGACTCCCAAATCTCTCATAGACCCGAATAGGGATCATAGATCCACAGACCCCATCGGGGGAGGTGCCACCACTCTTCTATTTGAAATCCACAAATGGGTCTTCTTCAGAGGATTGAGCTGGAGTCCATTCACACTGACTTCACTAGTGACCGCTCATCGTTGCGTTTGATCCGTCGACTGGATCGACCACTTTCCAGTACCATATGAGTAAATTGGAAGATCGTCGCAACAGGTAGGCTGCAGTTTAGTAAGACTTCGGGGAGGTCATTGAGAAGAGAGTAACAAGAGCGGAGATAAGAACTCACTTTGTGAATGCTCTTTCTTAATGCGCTGGGAAGTGAGATACCCGTTCAACTCCACCGATGTGCTCTACTTCATCAAAGGATACTAAACTTCACTTTACATGCAGAATTTGAAAAATCCCGTTTAGCTTCAAAGCAGCTTTGAACTGAAAAGGTATGATTAACTGAACTGTGTTGAGTTCTTTGAAATCTCAGGAGGACTAGAAATGTTGATCCACTATTTTCCACCAGAGTTTGACAATCATCGATGTCACTACAGAAGCAGCCGTATCGTGGCTAAGTGCCGTGCAAGTTCATCCAGACTGAAGGTCAACAAGAATACGCGACCAAGTCAAATGGCACCTAACTTGCGAAAAAGCATAAGATTTTCAAATACCTTGGACATCACGTGCAGCACTGATAGTCTGAAACTGAAGGATCACGAGGAGTACGCACCTTGGCAATCGGCGTTACTCTGGCACATTTCCAGCCAACCGGAAGCGCGAGAATTAAACATATCCACAACCACAGGAAGGGATGATGGGCTAAAGCATTACCAATAAAATCACTTTCATCGCACCCGACCGCCCCAGATTTAATCTTACTAAATGCATCTAAACATCAGTGCCGGTTACAGCAGAGTAAACAGGTGTCATCTTGGTTCAAGGTGACTTAAGACAAGTGGTGGTTCAACAACCTCGGACTATACCTCCCGCAAAGTAGTGACTCCAGATCCTTTAGATCAATTCCTGCGGATTGTGTTACCTTTAATAAAGCCATGCTTTCGGATGTTCTGCCGTCGTTTTGAGATGCAGGGGGGGGGAGGTTCGGGTTAAGATCTCTAAAAAATGACGTGCCTTTTCTTATTTCTAATAAGTGCTCTTGGTTTTATTCCTGAGCACTGATATCTCTCAAAATCGAGAGATTAAAAGTCCACTGGCTTCTGCTCGATAAGCACTTCATCCCTAAGCCCAATGGAGCGTGCGACGCAGAAGCCGAAACTTCATGACGCAGATTTACGTACTTTGGTGCTTTTCGTGACGACAGGCGCAAATTCATTCAGAAGCATAAGTAGCCAACCATTAAACTCATTTAACATCAGATCAGCCTTCATGAGAGGAAATGCGATGCAATGTATGGAAGCCCCAGACACCAAGAAGCGACTCTCTACAGATAGTTCGAACTTTACGACCTGAAACCCAGTTTGAACGACGATCCGGCCGCCGGGGAAGTTCGCCCATAACTGCATAGTAGCATCATGCGCCGAGACACATGGGACTTTTACAAGGTTATAGGCCAATACCGGAAGAATCACGCACAAGGACAGAGTATCCAACGAGGGACGCCCATGAGCCGGATAGTGGGTCGGGCCAGAGTCAAGAATAGAGAGTTCTAGAGCAACAGAGAGTCCTAATATTATTAGCTTTAAAGCCGCAGAACAGATCGCAATTAAAATCTCCTAATACTATAGCGTACCCTCAGAGGAGGGGATGCAACCTGCCAAGATATCTTCAAGATCCATAACATCAGAGTGGGAACAGGGGGGTGGCACACCACCCCCATTAATATGGATGAACACCAAATTTAATCTCGATAAATAAATGCTCGATGACTCCAGTACTGGGGGTCGAAGAAAATGAGAGGTGACCCTATATCTCAGGTCAGACTTCTTAAGATAAAATCCCCACACCTGACCCCCTCCCACGCCCTCTGTCAGTTGCGTATCAGAACGTAGCCAGGCCAAGCTTCACAAGCGAATTTGTAAAATATCCTCCCGCAGCCAGGTCTCAGAGATAGCCATGGCATGGAGAAGACCGTCGCAAGCAAAGCCCAATATCGATACTAGAGGGCAGGCTCTGTGCATTTACATGGCCCACTCTAAGAGCGTCTACTCCCAGAAAGTAGGGATCGAAAGCAAGGACCAGTAGTTGGATCAGTACTTAACTACACACCTGGTAAGGTTCACACCTTGTCATAATATGTCCTCTCCGAATAGGGCATTTTTGGCCATCGAATGCCGAGTGATCAGAATCCCCGAAATTAGCGCTAGTCACATAAAATAAATAAATAGAGTAATTTTAGTCAATTAACATTATTTATTTGATATATTTTACAACAGCTTGCATTGAAATATTTTATAAGATTTTATAAAATTACACAAAAATGCAAACCATAAAAATTTCACATTCATTCATAGAATTTGTTCAAGATTTGGAATTTGTCACTTGCATATAAAAGAATCTTAGAAAAAATAGAAAAATCTTTATAAAGAGAAATCAACGATGTTGTCCTCGATTTGTTCAAATAAAATACATATATGAAATATAAACATGTAAATTATAACGAATATGTCAAATTTTTTTTTGAAGATTGAGTTCTATACAATGTTTGACCTTCATCACCAGTCTTTTAATTAGTATTAGTAATATATGGCTAGAGGCGATCAGACAATGTCAGAGGTTGGGCAGCTATCCTGAAGTATGTTGGTTCAAGACTGAGTCTCGGGCAGATATTTGTAGTTGCCTCCTCTTGGAAAGTAATGGCAAACTACTAAGAATTTAATTGCCTAATCAAACCTCTGCAACTAGCCGTCTCGGCAAGCAAAAAGCAAGTAGGTCCTATATATCTGTGGTGTAAACAGTTAAACACACTCAGCACAGGAATAGTGGAGAGGTGGTGAAGTGTCAGAAGACTCCTGATATGACACTTAAAGAAGAATATATGGCTAGCTTGCTATGACTATAGAACGAATTTTCATTATCCAATATGTAATTGACCCCATGAGAAACAAAATATTTCTAATGAAAGAATGATGATGAAGGTCAAACCTTCGAAACTATATTTCCAAACATATAAATTATATATATATATACCTATTTATATTTGGTATATATGTACATGTTTATTTGTATCAAACAGAGGACAGCCTCTCTTTATGAATCAAAAACTCTGCTGCTCTTGGCGAAACAAAATCTTTTTAATTAAATTAAGAAAATCTTTACTTATGACTTATGATAGAAGTTGTTTTTCGAATATCTACCGAAAATCATCAAAAACAATGAAAACAAAAACAATTTAATATTGATATGCACACCTTTTTTAAAAATTTGAAAAGTTCATTGATTTTGTTCTTTGCCTATGTATATTTCAGTTAAAATTCATTATTTGAACTCCATCTCTCTTCATCTTTTCGGTCTAATGGTGTTGATAAAATAATCAGAAAAATTGTCAAGTATGCTCCGTGTATAGATTGCTCAATTCTCAATCGGAACAAAAACGAAGTGATGGCTCTATGGATAATTTTTTAATCAACGAAAGATGAATTTTCTTTTAAAAGAGGCAGCCAAGTATTGAAATCCTCCAGAAAAGAGAACTAGGGAGGACAACAATGAATTCTTGACTTTCTCAAACTCTAAAGCCTAAATGAAAGACAAAGTTGGAAAACCACATTGATGAAGAGCTGAAAGAACAGATTTCAACCACGTAGAAATTTATTAAAAGCGTTTAAATTCAATTAAACACATACAAGGATGAAATTAAAGAGACATTCATAAGGTTGAGAAAGAAGTTAATGGAGAGAAAGAAAACTATTAGAAGAAATTATTTTTTTAGAAGAAAGGTAGATTCCCTTTGGAGGAACAAGTGGTGCGTTAGGAGAATAGACAAAATAATCCCTGGAGAAGAAGAACCAAGGGAAATAAATAATTTTCCTACTGAATTAACAATTATGAATATAAGAATCAAAATAGTATATCCGAAGATTCAGAAGACTAATTTGTTAAACAATGATAATCACTTTTTATTTAATTACACCTGAATAATTACCAAGTAAACTCGGAATACTATTTTGCAGGGTGCGAGCATGGAATCAAGACTAAGCAATTAAATATATGTATTTATTTATATTGTAGTAACACCAATCTCGTTGAAGTTTTAGCGGAATAACTTTACAATGATATATTGCTAGAGTAATTTTATTTCCAAGAGGCATTCGGACATTGTTTTTTCCCTCTTCCATCTTTACCTCAACATACAGTTCATACAAACTTAGAGTGACCAAAAGTCCCGGATAACCAGGAACCTTTCTTAATTTGAGTCTTAAGTCTCATTGTCCCAATAGACATTTTCGGGACAAATAATTGTCGCGGCTTTCATGTCCATCTATAAATTTTGTACTTACTATATATTATCTTCGGATGATTATAATATTAATTTGTATTTCTTTATATATAGGTAAATATTATGTATCCTAATTAAATCCAGTTCATGAATTTTCATCATTTGCCTTATAAAGTTATTGTGGTTAATTTCAATCATAACAGAGTTATTTCGTAATCACCATTCTTGTGCCAAAACCACAAATGTATAAATTTTTCAATTTTTCACTAATATTATGTTAAGCATCAAATAACTTATACAGCTTACGATCGTATTTTGTATAAGGTCAATATATCGTAAAACTAATCTGGGAAACTCATTTTAATTAAATAAAATACTGATTTTAAGGAACCAAATAAATTTTCAATTAGCATAATTTAAATACATTGCATATTCGTGTTTTTGGTATAAAGGTGGATTCTAAAAAAAAACTTTTAAATTCAATGTCTCCCTTAAAAATATCAATTTTTCATAAAAAATTCCAGTATTCATATAATTGTAATTTTTTTTTAATATTTGTGATTTTTCGAATCAAAAATGATTGATGTATTAGAATCCTTTGAAAAATGTCCCAGTTTTGTGATTTATAAATTTGGTCACTATACAATCTTCAATTATTATTCAAGACTCAGCTCTACAGAACTTTGAGCTTCAACCCAGTAATTTCTCCTTCATGCAAAATTTGATCTACACCTTAGATGTGTTATATCTTATTCATGTAAGGCCTTTTTGCATCCATTTCATTGAAAAAATAGTCTATTCATCTTCAGTAGAAAAAAACAAAACAAAAACAGTGATTTTACTTTTCCACACAGTCATACATATGGTCAAGTATTGTAATCGTGCATGAAAAAAGTGGGTTTTTTTTCTTCCTTTTTTCGAAATATCTCAAAAACGGCTCAAACTATTTTGATTATAAAAATTGAGCGAAACCATGGTATTTTGCTCTACAAAAAATCTCTAATAAGTGAACATCGAAAAAATTATATTTTTCAACATAATAATTGTTTTGTCAAAATGTCTGTTAGTCTGTCCGTCCGTCCGTTAGTCTGTGAGTTTTCAAATTTTTGTGGACGAGCTAGCTCAAAAACTAGTGTGAATATCAAAACCAAATTTCGCATGTGGTTTTGGTCCATTGAGATTAAGAGCTAATTAGATTTTGGTGCATATCGACCCAAAACTAAGGGGTATGGAGGGGGGGTTAAAAATTAAAAATATAGGCTCTTGTATCAAACTCAACAAAATTTTATATACATAATCAGTGGGCCCTCAGGAATCTAAAAATGCAAAAACTAACCCCCCCCCCCTACATGAATATAAATAATTTTATTAAATATTAAATATAAGGAGAGGGGCCAGGTTCTATGGTAAAGTCAAGTGGATGACCACATTAGAACACGTCAGCTTATTTATTTATACATCTATCAAGTATATTGATAAAATAGTTGAGTATCTGTTATGAATTAGTATTACAATCTCCATTCTTTTGTTAAATTCTGTGTAATCTTAGTATGAACTTTTAAAGAAATTAATGTTTCGAAAGGCTTTCTATCCTTCTTCAAGGAAAATTCACCTAAATCTCGGTTTTTAAAAAAGTGAATATGTGTTCCAATAAATAATCTTTAGTACATACTTTTCATTAACTTTAAGTTGCTTCTCATATGAATCTCCATTAAGTTCTACCTTCACCTCTCCAAAAGAAAATTCTTTTAATATATTCAATATAATTTAAACTTTTAAAAATATAATGTAAATAATGTAAATAACATTATGGAGAAATTCCACAGCTCACGAAATGGTTTCTCGTCCGACGACAAATGCAAATTTCTTTAGACAAATAAACGAATTCCATTTCTATTTATTTTTTGAAAATTTACTCACTTATACATATATTTACAATGACAATGCTAACGATATTTGATCAATTCGACTAATTAATAGAAAAAGTTTTAATTTAAAGAGTATGTATAAATGTAATACTATTTAATGGTGTTGCAAATTTTACAGACTAAAAAGTATAAAATAAAATATAAAACTTAAAAAAAAATAAGTAAAAAAAATAAAATTACAGTTTTATTTTAAAATTTACTAAAAAGTAGAAAATAAAATTTCCAGGTACTAAATAAAAATTTTTTTTTTACTTTTTTGTGCACTTTGAACTAAAAGTGCTAAATAATATCACACCCCCTAATCTTTCTCCTCCCCCACTGACTCCTGAACTGTTTTCATTGAATAGATTATTTTCATAGTACATTAAATGGATTTTTATTTATTATTTACTCAGTTTATAAACTTAATTTAAAATTCAAAAGATAATCTTTTTTTTTCCTTTTCTTTGTGCATATTTTTATGGCGATGAGAAATATAGAAAATGCTATTAAGGCGGACTTGAATGAAAATGCCATTTATTCACGCTTCTTCACCATTTGAGCTGTCAATATTCTCTTTTATAAAAGGATTTTTTTACCTCTTTATTTTACACATTCTAATGAATTCGCAAATACTCAGATATGTTTATAAAATTATAAGTTTATTTTTAGAAATATGTTTTTTGTCCTCGGTGGTCTATTTTGAAATTATAATTATTTTAAAATGATCTTTGAGGAATAATTATTCTCTAATGACGACACTAAACATCTTTTCACTTTTCATTGTAGGTATATTGCATACCGAATCATCGATAATATTATTTATGAGGTTGAATACTAAACAACTTGAGGCAACATTCTTGGTTTGATAATTGATTTTAAAAAAATTATAAAATCTTAAGTAATTGTAATTATAGTATATGATAAATTCTTTTGGGCTTATGAATTTCTTATTTTATTAAACAAACTAAAATTATTAGAAAGAAAATCAAAAATATAAAAAATAAATTACTAAAATCATTTAAATTGACAAACTTCTAAAAATATGCCATAGCTAGAATAAAGTTGTAATATGAGTGTTCAATATATACCCATTTTTTTATTATTTTTGTTTTTTTTGTTTTTTTTCATTTTCAATCTGAAGTTCCGAAACTAGAGAGCCCAAATCAGTTTGATCCTCCGTTTTTAAAATATCGTGGGTATCGGAATCCAAACATACAGCCAGCCAGATAAAATAATGATTGAAAATGACTTTCCTCTACCCTATACTATATATTATTCAATTTATTTATTAATCGATTCATTTTACTGAAATGACGAATGAGCCTGATTCTTCTTTTTTTTAATGCAATCGAGATTCACAAGGTTCCCACTAGGAAGATGAGGCACATATGAATCTCGAAAGATCACTGCATTACCGAAGAGAAGGAGGAATAGATCAAGGGAAAGGGTGGAAGATTACAAGATAGTCGATCCTTTAGATCAGGAATTCGGCAAACTATGACCCGGGGTCCAAATCCGCTTGTTTTTAATCCAGCCCGCGAGGTAATATTGTTTTTTACATGTAAAAATTAAAAATAAATTAAATTACGTGCTATAGTGCAATGACCTATAGACGAGTTAAGAAGTCATTGGTCTGAAAAATGATTTTGAAAGAACTGGATCTAAGCAGGTTTTATAAATATCTTTCGGAAGATTAAATACGGTCAATTAAAATCATATGCACACGGGCTTATTATCTGTTTTTGGGAGAGTTACCAATGTAAAACCTTGTGTTAAATGAAGTATGTAAAATCAGATAACTATTTGCAAACAAGAAAGTACAGACTTCGAACTCCAGTATGATGAAATACTATCCCAGAAAAAACAGTTATATTCATCGAAATAGTGCAAAATTTAACCTCTTCTATAATTCGTTTATTAATAAATGGAAATATTTTTTTTTCTAAGTGTCGGCAACATGCATACCTATTATGTAGAAATATCACTTCCTAATTAAACAATTTTGAGCCTTTTTTTGCTCGATGAGTAGAATTACCTATGTAAATATCTTCGAGTTTGCTAGTTGGCCCAACGAGCTTAAAATTCTTACGATCTGGCCCTTTACAAAAAAACTTTGCCGACCCCTGCTTTAAATGATAGTCGATTCTTTAGATGCACTATTACTGTTATTATAGATTTTAGCGGGTTGAATTTCATTATTCACATAAATTTTTCGACCAGCCTAAAATAAAAGCCAAGGCTACTCAGTGCCTCTCCTGATATGCCTATCTGAATAAATAGAAAGCGATTTCAATCTATAGATGATCATCGAATGTAAAAATAAAATCAGAAACTACATGTTAAAATAATAAAAGAAGTATGATTTACTAGATTAGCAATTCTAAATACATCCGTAGTGCACGAATCATTGGCTCATTTGAGATCTCAATATCATTAGTGTTAGTATTCTCTTAATGATCTGAAAATGAAGTTAATTCTAATTAAAGTTAAATTTAATATAAATATCTTTTAGAATACTATTTAATATTTTTACATTAATAAATTAATAATAATTCTATTATTTATTAAAAATTCTGGGGGGGGGGGGGGGGTGTTTCATAAAAAATTTTGGTCCTCCCTAAAAAAATTTCTGCCAACACGCCCCTGTTATGCTTCTGCATTGGTTGGTTAAATTAGACCAGTGTACTGTTTTAGAAGGGTTCTGCTTCAAAGAAGGAAAAGACTGAACATCCAGGCAACGTTCAATTTCGCCTGTCGATAGTAGAATAAGGGTAGCCTCCCCCATCGCCACCCCCTGCCAAACACTTGCAAGTGGGCGTTTGTACATCCCAGCCCTTAGGAAAAGAGCATCCGCCACCAGCCTAGCCTAAAAAACTTCCGAGCCTCGTCGCACACGAGCTGTTGAGTTTCAAGTTCAGCATTGATTTTCAATTCTTGTTATTTTTATGTCACATGCGATATCCTACTCAAACGAGAAACGAGTACGAGCGAGATTTTGATTTTTTTCAATATATATATAAATAACAATTAATTAATGCATCTTATTATACAGGTCTACGAAGTTTAACTTTTGAAAAGTTGTTCGTATTATTGAGGGAATACTATTATGATTAGGTGTACTATATCTAATTACAAAGGGAATAGATATTTAAAAAAAAAATTATCACACACAACAATTTTTGTACATTTTGATATTTTTAATTTTTTCTCACTCTTCATACCCCCATAGCTTAATCAAAAATCAAGTTTTTTATTCCACACATTGGCGTAGTTAGGGAGTTTTCCTATGGGAAGGGGGGAAGTCGGTCAGCTGATTAGCCACCACAAGGGTTTCAATTTCGGTAATCCCATTAGAGATCAACTAACTTTTTAGTAGAAATGACAAACTTTCGAAGTAACGAAATAATTTAATGAGAAATACATAAGTGATGACTCGTCATAATATAGTTTAGATTTTTTAGAGGGGCCAATGAGTTTTGTAGGGGGCACTGCCCCTCCCCCCTAACTACTCCCACGATTCCTGGATGAGACTATAGGTAGATATAATTTAAATATCCTAAATAAAAAAACCATATACAAGTAGTATAGTATTATAGATCAAAACCACTTATATAGATCTTTAACGTAATAATTAATTCTTGCTTTGTGAAAAAATGTGATGTGATACCTAAAAAAAGAATTTATTCTCGGATTCAAAAGCCGAAATTCTATCAAAATCACATCAAATTAATAAAATTAATAAGTTGTTTTAGAGAAATAAGGACAATAGCTTATGCAAATATTTTTTATTTTATGCCAACGTTTCGTCAATTTTGTTGACTTCCTCAGGGCTCAAACAAATTAACATCTTTGCATATTTGTCATTTTATTCTTAACAAACATATATAGGCACAGATTGAAAATATTTCCTATTTAAATTTAAATTAATAAAATTATTGATAATTACTGTTTTAATATATAGGTTTACTTTTATTTATATCTCTAACAGTGGCGGCCGGTGATTTTTCAACAAGGAGATTGTTTCATTTTTTTTAATTTTATTTTATTAAACTAAAAATATATACTAACCATATAATTATACAATTGATATTTATTATTAAAAAATCATGCAAATTTAATGAGCCTAATTAGAATTATTTATTTTTTAATTGTCAATAATAAATAATTATATTCTATTTATGAGATACCCAATTTTTTTTGGGCTTTTCGGCCTTTCTAGGCATAAGCCCATTTACGACACTACTAAATATTTTAAAATTTGTCTCTACTCCGCCCCCCCCCCCCCTCGGGGGTCAGGTTTTGGCAGGATGCCTCGAGTCGTATTCGAACCCGGGTCCACTTGGTTAGCAGGCTGACATGCTAACCCCTAGCCTACCTGACCCTCCATCGATATCCAATTGATTGATATAATTATTACCAAATAATTAATAATTTTGTCAATATTTTTCAAATTTATCATTAAAATTATTAAATTATTAAATATACTAACGTTAAAAAATGCCATAAATTTTAAAGACGATTAGTTGTATTTACAGAGAGTTTATAAAATTTTAGAATACTGAAATTCATACGCCATTCATCATTTTCTTTTTCTATTAAACTTTTCAGTCTTTACTTACTTTGTTTTAAAATAATTCAAATCTTTTTTTTTCATTTAATAATTTTAGGGATGCGCCGCATCCACAGCTTCTTTCATGGACCGCACGCCACTGATATCTATCTATCTATATCATTATTATCTATCTATCATTAAGTATATGTTTGAAATGTGGAAGTATTTATTACTCGATACATTTGGCAGGGTTTACTTAATTTTTTTTTCTTATTCATTCTTAGAACTCTATGAAACGTTAAACAAAAACTAAGCCTGTTTTCTGTCACGATAGCTCAAGAACGGAAACTGTTAAAAATATTATTTCAATAGCTATTGTAAACACACATAGAAACATACAATTGCTTTAATTGAATAGATTTTGTTTTGCCGAGAGTAGCAGAGTTGTAGGTATATATGTATAGTTTTATTTGCATCAAGCAGAGGACAATCTCATTGATTTTTCTTTATATATACAATAGCACTATCTTTCACGGCGAATCAATACAAGCAAATGTGAATTTAGCTTACAACTTCCTAAATAGCTTATTCTCTATAAGTTTAACAAATTATAGAAAGGAATGACGTCATTTTTATTTGCTTTATAATTTTTTTCTAGAAGTGTAGCTCTAATTTTAGAGGTGAAAGTTCAGAAGAGGTATCGCATAGTGGAGTAAATTAAATAAAATTTACTGAAACATTATTGTTGTGAATTAAAACAAATGATTGTAGAAGGAGATTTCTCAACACTAACAAGAAAATAAAACGTTAATAAACCATACACATTTAATATTTTAAGAACAATCATTATAATTTAGATTAAAATGCAAAATTTTCTTGTATCTTTTACAGTAGCTTCATTTTAATATTTACAAATATTCCTTTGAGAAATTAATTAAAATTTCTAATTGTTATCATTTCTCTAAAAATGAATTTTTCTTTTTATTCTGATTAAAACATTAACATGTATTTTTTATAGGACCAAAATAATCCCAAAGAAAAAAAAATAAACTTGGATTTTTCACATATTAATTAAATTATTATTTTTATTTAAATTTTCAAATTCTTATCCGTTATTTCAAATATTTCTAAAAAAAAATTTTTTTTTGAAAAGGGGTAATAAAATGAATGATTTTTCCTAAAGAGTGCCGATAGAAGGTTTGAAGTTGCTGCCTAATAGTATGTCTTCCAGTTCAATCTTATCAAAGACAAGTTTAGACGAGTTTTAATCGAATAAAAATTGTTCTCGCTGAGGAACTATTAAAATAGAAATAATACAAAAAAGGAATTAATAAAGACAATTCGGAAATCTTTGGACTAATCGATTTCTAAGATCTCTCAATATATAAGATCGGAAATAACTAAGAGTGCTATAAAGAAGTCATAGCTTGCTTATAGCAATAGAATTAGGAGAAATTTAAGATTTTCTTTAAGGACAGGCTGATTCATTGTGGAAGATGGTCGATTTCCATCTCAGGGACTGTGGAGTTTTAAGTCATAAGAATTAATTTCTGAGTCCTACCCTCACCCACACAAAGCAGTATCCGTAGTAGAAATATGTTGAGTTTTTAAAAATTTCAATTCAAAATAACATTGTGAGAAAGCTCCAAATTAGCCCTTTTTATGTGATTTTGTAGCTGTCTGTGTTTAGAAACGGTTTAACTTAGAAATATGAAATTTTTTCTCGAATTCATTCATTACTTCCTAATCAAGAAGATGTATGAAGGAATCTGAGATCTCAAATATTTTGGGAGTTATAAGATACGAAACCCTTGGGTAGCGGTTTGACTTGTCTGGCTGAAACATGGAAAATAATATTTTCAAGCATGGTTCTTTTCCCTTTATCTTAGTGGGATTGTGAATTTAGAAGGATACAATAATTCAAGAAGGAGAAGTTATAGAAAAGTGGTAAAATGCTTGTATTTTCAAGTTGATTAAATATTGAGCTACATAGCTTCGAAATTTCTCATGTCATGTTTCATCTTTCTAGCTAAACCATTTGTCGAAAAAAATTGCCAAATCGGAAAAATTTGCAAAAAAACGTACCAAGTCTTAAAAAAGTTTTTAATTTCTCCTTCAATTTTTATTTTTATTTTAATTAATTTTTTTTTTTTTTTTACATGTTATTTGTGTGGATTGGTGATTATGGTGATTATTAATATTCTCTCTCGGATTGTTTATTTAGAATTCATAACTACCCATTACTAGGAACTCTAATATTTTTTCTTTGTTAAAATAATTACATGCTTGAAATCATTTTCATAATCCTAATTTTTTTATGATTTTCTTAAAAAAATAATTGAAAATTGAAGAATTCGAGTTTTTTATGAATCAATCATTTATAAATATAATGAATGAAAAAAATAAATAAATGCAATCACAATCAATTACTTTGCTTAGATTTTTTTATTCGTTTATATATTTAAATTATTATTATTTTTTTATTTAATTTTGTAAACGGATAATTAATTAATCTAATAAAATAATGATAATAATATAACAATCATGAAACATATATATTTTAAATCAGCGTTTTCCTGGAAACAAAAAATGATTACCATTTTAATCGTTTATTTCAAAACAAAAAAATTGTTTTCCATTTTATGACGTACGTGTTATTTTCCTATTTCTTGCTGAACCCTTAACAATGTTTCGCGGAAGAACCCTGTTTGGGAAACAATGCTTTAAATAACAATATTTTTATGGAGTAATTATGATTAATTACGGAGTTTTCAAATGAAATAATTCAATTTAAAATTAATTTTATTTATGATCATTTCATTTCATATATTATACTTGTTAAATAATACTGTGTGTATTATAATTTTATTTAGCCTTCCATTAACGTTTCGAATCCTCACCGGTATCACAACGACGAAAATTCGTTGGAGATTTTAATATTTGTTTCCTGGCCTCTGCCCTGAAGAAGGACACTGTTGAGGATCTGAACAAGCAAAATTACACCGAGATGCTCGGAATTTTTCAACATTTAGAAAGGATAACAAATTTAAAACGGTGTCTATTATTCAACTACAAATAGATATATTTTTTCGATTATCCTCTTCGATCCTATGAGTGTTTTATAGCCTCATTTTCTCTAAAAAATCAGTTTCGGATATTAATTGAAATCTATTCAATTGCACGAAACTCCTCAGTCTGGCGCTATTCTCCTCGGAACCAACCGAGACAACCAGGCGCAAAATCTTTATTAGAGAAGAAGAGAGATAGAAACCCTTCCAGAAACTGCTCTAAAATATAATTTTTAAAGATGCTTAATAAAAACTATTTAAGAATAATCGTCACCTTCAAAAAACTTTGCTAGGATATCTCTTCATTTCAAAAAAATCTAATAAACCATATTTCTAAACTGTAAAAATATTTAAAAAACAAACAAACATATGATATTATATGTAGTTAAGCAACAAGTAAAAAGATTCTTAAGTGGATTATCTAAGACAATGTGTAATGTTGGCATATTTCTCTCTCCCGATCTGAATCGTGTTGCAGGCATTAAGCTGGAATCGATTGGGGCATAAAGGATAATAATACTGGGTGTTCCCACATCCAATAGCAACGCAGCAATTCAACTCTTTAAGGGTATAGTATATATCCCTATATATTTATGCTTATATTGGAGTAAAAAGTGAAAACTTTTTTTTGAATCGTTACGCTCTTTGCCAATTTTGGTAATGGCAATTTTTGGACACCAGCTGAGCTTGAGCTTGAAATATGAAAGTTGACCAAAAGGTACAACTTATTGATACTTTTGGTCTAAATTTTAGCTTATTAGCAACAAACATTTCTAAATTTTCAGGCTGAATTTCTTAAACTCAAAACCTAGTTAGTTTTTTGTTTAAGAAATAGTCACACGTTTATTTAAAAAATATAACATTTCAAAAGTTTGTGATATTATGACTTAATCTTAATCTATTATTACTTTACCAGATGGTCAAGTATTGAAATCGTGCATGAAAAAAGTCAGGTTTTTTGCTTCGCTTTTTCGAAATATATCAAAAACGGCTGAAACTATTTTGATTAAAAAAATCGAGCGAAATCATGGCGTTTTTCTCTACAAAAAAAGTCCTACTGACTTAACGTCGAAAAATTATATTTTATGAGATATTAATAATTTTGTCAAAATGTCTGTTAGTACGTTAGTTAGTACGTTACCAAATTTTATGTACACTCTATCTCAAAACTAGTGCCAATATCAATACAAAATTTCAGATGTAATTTTGGTGCATTGATTAAGAGATTTTGGTTGAAATTGAACCAAAAATTAAGGGTTAAGAAATTAAAATGATAAATTAATAAAAACCAAGAAAATGAAAGTTTACTGTAAAATGAACATATAATAAAAAGAGTTATTATTTTTATCGGGGGCCTAAATTATAGGAGTGGAGGTCAAAAGATATCAATATAAGTTCTAGACCCTTTGATCGATTTGTACGAAATTTCTGATATTCACTCTAAACAACCTTTCAAAATGACTCAATATGTGGAATGTTTTCAATCAAAAATCGAAGAAAGCTGATATTTCTAATAGAATAGTCTCATAATTAAAAGTAGATATTATTCATTGTTAATCGGCCCAAAATTAAGGGGGGGGGTTATCTCGTAATAAATTATAAATTATTTTAATTAAATATTAAATATAAGAGAGGACCCAGGTGTATGGTAAAATCATTTGAATGCCCACATCAGTTTAATTTTATTTAAAATTTTGGAGTTTTTCTTCTCAAAAAAAGGGAAATACATGTACATTGTACATATATATAATTGTTCCTTTTGAGAAAGAGTTTGTTCTCTCACTACTAAAAGTCTGAAATTTAATCATGTTTTTTTTAATTATGAAATGAAAATCCAGTTAGTTAAACAAAATAGAAAATTAATCTCTAAAATAAATTACATTTTCATGTTATTAAAAATTTTGATGATTCTATTAAATTTTATTAAAGTTTTTTTTTTTTTTATTTCAAGAGCCAAAGACTCTGGATTTGCATCTATTCTAAAAGAGTGAAGCATTTTTTCTTTTAATTCAAATTAGAAAACAAAATGACTAAAAATATTCCAAAACTTTTAAACTTGAATATTGTAATTACTTACATTATAACTTTCTTGGTATCGTTATACAGTATTTGGCGAATTGAACAAAAAAAAACTTTCCAAAGATCTTTAAAATTTTACTTGCCTAAAGATTTTTTCCTTTACATTTTTATATATATTTTGAATTAAAATTAATTGTTATTATTAATTTACTATAGAATTTGAAGTTATAGAAAGTATGGAGAAATATTTATTGAATTTTGGATGTTATATTTTTAATTAGTGTTGTTATCGTCCAATTTTTTTTTTCTTATATGGTTGGTTATTGGGAACTTGGACTTTAAAATAAGTGGATGTTAAATTTTCAAAAAATTTTCGACTTCTTCAGGTAATCTACAAAACATTTACAACAATTACAAACACACGAAATCATCAAACAAAATTGCATACAAAATTTATTCTTAACTTTAATCTCCTCACAAGTAATATAATAGTTCATTAGACCATGTCAATCACAAATAAAAACAATTATCACGGCAGAACAATGACATCCCCATTTAAAAACACACAATCCTAAACAAGGCTTAACTAATACAAGTTACAATAGTAATGAATAATAATATAAATAATTATGTAAATGACAATCTATTAAAATCTTTCTCTGAATTATCAAGAGCTGAAATGGGAAATACTGTATTATATTTTTAATGTCAAATTAGAGTTTTTTCAGTTTATAAAATTATAATTTATTATTTATAAAGGATTTATTTACTCATGTAAAAAGATATAAAATTTAAATTCAATCCATGGCGGTGATTCTATAGTTAAGCTTTTGAGATGAAACTAGAGAATTCTTTTTATTACCTAGATCGATCATGTTACTACTGAAAGGGTATTTTGTAGGCTTTAAAAGAACAGGGGAGGGGAATTCTGTCTACTGTCAAATTTAGAAAGATGGAATACTTTATATATGTGATGAGAGGTCCAAAAGAATTGAAAGTAGAAAGAGAAAGAAGAATAAACTATCATGTGCCAATATATTCTAAGGGATTGTATTTTTTTAAAAACGATTTAAACATTTTTTTTTTAATTCACTATATTTAAACCCAAACTTTTTATCGATTTACATTTTGTGAAGGATTTGTTAGGAAACTTAAAAGATTAAAAACTTTATGTTCTATTATCCTTTATAGTAGTTTCATTGAATCAACCATCTGAAAGTAACAATCTTTTCTTTGGAAACCACATGTGTCCTGAAGAAAATATATGTTGAAGAATATTAGTACCAATCGAACAAAAGGAGACGTAAATATCAAATTAGCTTCACTTCGCCTTTAACTAAGCCTATATAAACAAAGAATGTATATATGGTTGCATAATCGGAAAAAACAGGCGTTTTTGAGTACTAATTTTACACATATACTCTTTAATTATTTATTATCTATATTTATAAATAAAATCTCTCCGTGAAAAAAAATATTTTTTAAGTACTTTGGGAATTTCTACCCCCCGGAGATCCTAACTACGAGGGCGTGCCAAAGGGACGCCCATAACAGCTCGTATTTTATAACTTATAAATCAATTTTAAAAAGTTTTATCATTTGATAATCAATACTCATAGACTTTAAAGCTGAGGAAAGTGAATGTGTTTTGCTAGTGCAACCTTCTTATTTATTTTTTCTTTTCTTTTATTTATTTTTTTATTAACAGTTCAAAGACGTTGCTTATTTCATTTCCAATAATTTCCTTATGATACACGATATACTAAAATGTTTCATTTTCAAAATAGCTTAACACATATTTTCCTATTTCAAAGAATTCTTCTATGTTAAAAAAAAGTCAATTCAATTCCTCCTTTAAGAAAATACTTCTAAAATTCAGAAATTAAGGCGTAAAAATTTAAGTGATCTAAGAGAAATGATAAAATTATAAACTTAATAAGATTATAACTGAATTTGTACAAAATTAAAATTGAATAATAAATTTTCTAAAAGCATAGGAATTTTATATAAGTCATGTTAAAAAATTCATATGATTTTATATTCTTGGAGCAAGATAAAATCGAGGTCCCTAAGTTACATCATTTAGCAAACGTGCGCATTGGTAGAAAAGTTGAGTTTCTGCAGAAGCAAGCTATCAGAGTCGTAAAAATAAAACACCTTCTCAATATCAGAGCGGAAAAGTTTATTTTCCCAAAGATCAACTCGAGATGACTTTTAATTTACTATCGATATTAGTGTAAGCGTACCGGGCGGATCTTAAAGCCTTTCATTTAACCTACGGCTTTGCTGTCATTGCCAAGAAAGTTATGGGCAATTTCGATTTTAATAGAGTTACAACAAGCATGATAAAACATCTATAAAAAGATAATAGACTTCCAACCACCTTTAAACAATAAAGATTATTATAAGATAATAAATTTCTAATAGTTCATTAAGTTAATTAGCTTGTAAATATATATATATATATATAGCTGACAGTTGAGGACAGGGCATTCGGCCCCTGGACCCCCCTCCCTATCCGTGATGTGACCGGACGCCCAAATGCAAAATAGGTCTAGACCCAGCTCATCTAGCAGTGGCAACCGGGCATTCGGATTCTTGGAGACCCATATGACCATGAACTCAAGAGAAGAAACCATATAGAATTCATTCTTGTTGAGCAACTAAAAGGTCGCCGCGCCGGCCTTGTGTAAATTTACACGAAGCATTTCGAGCTAGTTTCGAGTCACCCATTACTATTAGACCTAGACATTTGCAATTTTCCGTGTCTAATAAGGCCCTCTTGAACACCTAGAATCCCAAATTTCATGAATAAACAAACCTATTATAGTTCTTGAGTTATTAAGGTTTGAAAAGTGCCATTTTTATTACCCACTGCCAGTGGCGGAATAAGCTTATCCGTGAACATAGCCATACGAAATTTTGCGGGCCTTTAATTCTAACAGACTGGGAGGGGCCTTGCTTCCTATATCAAAACAATTGACTAGAAAAATAAGACTATGTAATATATATAGAGCACAGACTATCTCGGAAAATGGTAAGTAAATTTATATTATATTAATAACTACTATTATAAGAACGAAAAACGCCATTTAAAATTTTAATAGAAAAATTAACTATTAATTTCCAAGATATTTTTATCAATTTTAATACAAGAGTATTTAAATAGACCAAATACGGTATTTGTTTGGAAATAAAGGGAAAAAATTTAAATATAAATCTCAAGTTGAGTTAATTTAATGCAGGTTGCAAAATCTGTCATCATGCCTATTATTTCAGACGTCTCTCGTCATTAGAACAAAAACATCTTTGTATTTATGTAGAATAAGGGTGTTTCTGAATTTATTTATTTAATTAACGTATAGCATACACACAAGATAAGTCATTAGAATTCAAAAAAAAATATCCATCCTCCCGGGTATCGAAATTCCCGGCGTTTTTACGTTTTTTCCCCTGTTGTTGAAATTCCCAAACACTGAAAAACAGCATTCTAAGATTGTGCCAGATGAAGTTACACGGAAGTATGTAGTAGGTACTTAAATCATTCCTGTCATCCTGATTCAAATCTTTTAATTTACCTATTATTTTAAAATAAATAAAACTGTTCATTAGCTCGTTTCTCTTGATATAAAAAGTAAAATTTCCCATTTACTGCCCAACGCGCGCGCGAACATAGTCACGTGCCTATGATGCCTATTGGCTAATCCGCCCATCATCGCTGTACAGACTCTTCAGTCAAGGAGCCTAGGATACTTCCATGATCCTAAATGGTGAAATTTAATACTAGTGGAATTTAATTAATTAATCAAGGTTGACAAAGACTTTCCTTTCTTCGGGTCTAAGATGAAGGGGTGGAATTTTGCTGTGTGTTTGTTGGATGAATAGGGATCAAAGACTAGTAAAAGGTGTGTTATCCACCAAAGAGATAAATGTGAAGAATGCATGTTTGGTACAAACGAGATGTTGGCCTCATAGATAAAGGTTCCATGGCTATGAATGTCAACCTTCTTCAATTTATTCAAAAATAGATTTGTTACATTCTTTGATTTTAGTTATAACTAATTAGGTTATATCCAACTAAATTGGGATAGGTAAATAAATATTATATTTAATATTGATTTACTATAGTTAAATTCTAGGTCACTTATTTCACATTAAAATTAAAATTAAAAAGATATAATATATATTGAAAAAAATATTATATCTTTTAATTTTTAATTTTAATGTGAAATAAGTGACCTAGAATCTAATAACTCATAGTAAATCAATATTAAATATAATGTTGTTTTACTCTTATCTTTATTAAAGATGTTTCACCTTGCACCAACACCACAATCTCTACTAATTATCCAACTAAATTGTTTGTAGGATAAATTAGAACAACAACAGGTGCATTTAAGTTTTATTGATAAATATCATCACGTTAAAAGTAATTTATTGACTATTATAACTTGCTAAGTTATAAATCGTATGTTTCCTACATTTGATTCAATCACTTGAATCAAATGTAATTGTTAAATATTAGTGTTGTATCTGAACTTATATATTTCTAACTTGAAATAATGATGTTAAATAATTTATAATTTTCTCATTAATATATCAGAATAGTGTACATTAACAAAATTGTTTTGATCCTTTTTGAAAAAGATATATATATATATATATATATATCATGAGACTAATCTGTTGAAGCTATTGGTGTCTGGGTCTTAAGTCTATTAAAATGGATATGATCCGTTTAGCTGCTCGATCAACGTCATTTTATTATTATAGTATATGCAGATATATAAAGACCGTTAATTTAACTCAACTAGTGGACGTCATGTGCACCTATGCAGTCCATGAGATGGGATCCGGACTCTGTCTTCCGGCCACCCATTAATCTTGCGTTGTGTCTTTTTCAAAAGCGCTGTCAAAAGCAGTTCTTTGTTGATAGTCAGTTAATTATGCTGTTCTGTTGTTGAGAAAGGTATAATTTATTTTGCTGTGTGAGATCAGTATCAAAGATGAAAGGGGTGCTTTTATAGCAGTTGAATAACGTTGTACATTCATTTAACTATGATTTAAGAAACTGCTATGGAACGTGGTGCCGTTCAGTCTCAGCCACTTTTATCAGTATGTCTAGACAAACCTCAGATCAGCAATATAGAACTTGGACCCTTTGTCACATTTACGTTTTTGATTTTGTGTTATGTTGTTCAGGTCAATCAGAATGTTTTGATTGAAGAGCATTTGGGCTTAGCTTGTGGCTTTAGGCTTTATCATGAATAGACCGTTAATCTCTGTCAGGTGTTCATTATGAAGCATTTTTATTGGTACGGTTGCATTGTTATAAGATCATGCGTGCGTTAGGCTTGATCCAGACAGGCAGTGTGAAGC
>JALMQS010000228.1:3122695-3207372 GCA_024734495.1 Forficula auricularia
ACAATCGTATTGCCCAAGCTATATTCTAAGGGATTGTATTTTTAAAAACGATTTAAACATTTTTTTTTAATTCACTATATTTAAACCCAAACTTTTTATCGATTTACATTTTGTGAAGGATTTGTTAGGAAACTTAAAGATTAAAAACTTTATGTTCTATTATCCTTTATAGTAGTTTCATTGAATCAACCATCTGAAAGTAACAATCTTTTCTTTGGAAACCACATGTCCTGAAGAAAATATATGTTGAAGAATATTAGTACCAATCGAAAAAAAGAAGACGTAAATATCAAATTAGCTTCACTTCGCCTTTAACTAAGCCTATATAAACAAAGAATGTATATATGGTTGCATAATCGGAAAAAACAGGCGTTTTTGAGTACTAATTTACATATACTCTTTTTAATTATTTATTATGTATTTATAAATAAAACCTCTCCGTGAAAAAATATTTTTAAGTACTTTGGGAATTTCTACCCCCGGAGATCAAACTACGAGGGCGTGCCAAAGGGACGCCCATAACAGCTCGTATTTTATAACTTATAAATCAATTTTTAAAAAGTTTTATCATTTGATAATCAATACTCATAGACTTTAAAGCTGAGGGAAAGTGAATGTGTTTTGCTAGTGCAACCTTCTTATTTATTTTTCTTTTCTTTTATTTATTTTTTTATTAACAGTTCAAAGACGTTGCTTATTTCATTTCCAATAATTTCCTTATGATACACGATATACTAAAATGTTTCATTTTCAAAATAGCTTAACACATATTTTCCTATTTCAAAGAATTCTTCTATGTTAAAAAGTCAATTCAATTCCTCCTTTAAGAAAAATACTTCTAAAATTCAGAAATTAAGGCGTAAAAATTTAAGTGATCTAAGAGAAATGATAAAATTATAAACTTAATAAGATTATAACTGAATTTGTACAAAATTAAGGATGAATAATAATTTTCTAAAAGCATAGGAATTTATATAAGTCATGTTAAAAAATTCATATGATTTTATATTCTTGGAGCAAGATAAAATCGAGCTCCCTAAGTTACATCATTTAGCAAACGTGCGCATTGCTAGAAAAGTTGAGTTTCTGCAGAAGCAAGCTATCAGAGTCGTAAAAATAAAACACCTTCTCAATATCAGAGCGGAAAAGTTTATTTTTCCAAAGATCAACTCGAGATGACTTTTAATTTACTATCGATATTAGTGTAAGCGTACCGGGCGGATCTTAAAGCCTTTCATTTAACCTACGGCTTTGCTGTCATTTGCCAAGAAAGTTATGGGCAATTTCGATTTTAATAGAGTTACAACAAGCATGATAAAACATCTATAAAAAGATAATAGACTTCCAACCACCTTTAAACAATAAAGATTATTATAAGATAATAAATTTCTAATAGTTCATTAAGTTAATTAGCTTGTAATATATATATAGCTGACAGTTGAGAACAGGGCATTCGGTCCCTGGACCCCTCTATCCGTGATGTGACCGGACGCCCAAATGCAAAATAGGTCTAGACCCAGCTCATCTAGCAGTGGCAACCGGGCATTCGGATTCTTGGAGACCCATATGACCATGAACTCAAGAGAAGAAACCATATAGAATTCATTCTTGTTGAGCAACTAACAGGTCGCCGCACCGGCCTTGTGTAAATTTACACGTAGCATTTCGAGCTAGTTTCGAGTCACCCATTACTATTAGACCTAGACATTTGCAATTTTCCGTGTCTAATAAGGCCCTCTTGAACACCTAGAATCCCAAATTTCATGAATAAACAAACCTATTATAGTTCTTGAGTTATTAAGGTTTGAAAAGTGCCATTTTTATTACCCACTGCCAGTGGCGGAATTAGCTTATGCGTGAACATAGCCATACGAAATTTTGCGGGCCTTTAATTCTAACAGACTGGAGGGGCCTTGCTTCCTATACCAAAACAATTGACTAGAAAAATAAGACTATGTAATATATATAGAGCACAGACTATCTTGGAAAATGGTAAGTAAATTTATATTATATTAATAACTACTATTATAAGAACGAAAAACACCATTTAAAATTTTAATAGAAAAATTAACTATTAATTTCGAAGATATTTTTATCAATTTTAATACAAGAGTATTTAAATAGACCAAATACGGTATTTGTTTGGAAATAAAGGAAAAAATTTAAATATAAATCTCAAGTTGAGTTAATTTAATTCAGGTTGCAAAATCTGTCATCATGCCTATTATTTCAAACGTCTCGTCGATAAAAACATCTTTGTATTTATGTATAGAATAAGGGTGTTTCTGAATTTATTTATTTAATTAACGTATAGCATACACACAAAGATAAGTCATTAGAATTCAAAAAAAAAAAAAATATCCATCATCCCGGGTATCGAAATTCCCGGCTTTTTTGCGTTTTTTCCCCGGTTGTTGAAATTCCCAAACACTGAAAAACAGCATTCTAAGATTGTGCCAGATGAAGTTACACGGAAGTATAGTAGGTACTTAAATCATTCCTGTCATCCTGATTCAAATCTTTTAATTTACCTATTATTTTAAAATAAATAAAACTGTTCATTAGCTCGTTTCTCTTGATATAAAAGAAGTAAAATTTCTCATTTTATGCCCAACGCGCGCATAGCGAACATAGTCACGTGCCTATGATGCCTATTGGCTAATCCGCCGCTGCTCACTGCCTGACTCACTCATCAAAAACCTAGAATACTTCCGCTGATCCTAGAATGGTGAAATTTGGCATACTGGTAGAGTTTGGAGTACAATTAATGGGAAAATTCGAAAAAACAAAACTTTCCTTTCTTCGGGGTCTAAAATGAAGGGGTGAAATTTTACTGCTATGTATTTATTTAGATAAATAAAAGGATAAAACTAAATAAAAATTAATGATATCCCACCAAAAAGATAAATGTGAAAAAGAGGCCATGTTTGGTACAAACGAGGCTGTTGGCCTCGCCGATAAAGAGTTCCATAGCTATAGGAATGTCCAACCTTCTTCAATTTATTCAAAAGCAAATTTGTTACATTCTTTGATTTTGAATTTATAACTTGGCAAGTTTTATATCCAACTAAATTAAGGATAAGAGTAAATAAATATTATATTTAATATTGATTTACTATGAGTTAAGGATTCTAGGTCACTTATTTCACATTAAAATTAAAAAAATTAAAAGATATAATATTTTTTTCTTTTTCAATATATATATTTCGGGCTATCAACCCATTTTCAGGAAGTACAGAAAGTAACTAATTAGTTATATCGCGAGACTAATGCGGTTGAAGCTATTGGAGTATGCGGAGTCTTAAGTCTGGACCAAGAGAGAAAAAGATATGATCCATTTAGCTATAATCCAACGTCATTTTGTGTATAGCGTATATGCGGGCTATACGCAAAAAGACGTTGAATTGTAGCTAAATGGATCTTACAATGGTCAGACTTAAGATACGGAACTCTAATAGCTTCAACCGCAGTAATACGATATATCTTTTTTCAAAAAGCGCTATCAAAACAATTCTTGTTAATGTGTCAATTATTCTCTGATATATTAATGAGAAAAATTATAAATTTATTTGCGAAGTTATGAATTCAATATCAAAGAATGAAAGAAATTTTATTTTATAGCAATTGAATAACGTTGTACATTCATTTAACTATGATTTAAGAAACTGCTATGGAACGTGGTACCCGTTCAGATCTCAACCCTTTTATCGGCAACGCCGACAACCTCGAACGTCGCTTGTACCGAACTTGGACCCTTTGTCACATTTACGTTTTTGGTAGGATTTGTATTACTTATTTATTCAAATTAATCAAAATATTTACAATTTAAAAACATTTAGGCTTAGCTTGTAGCTTTAGGCTTTATCACGCAGACCAAACCATTAATCTCTATCAAATTATTCGTGTAAACGTTGGCTTTTAACTAGGTACAGTTGCATTGTACAAAAATCATACGTGCATTAAACGATCGAACAAGCGATGTAAACACCAGTAAATTCAATTTAAACAAAATAATCTCTTTAATATCATGTTATCGGCGTTTAACCAAAGTGGGTGACTTATGTTTACTAGCATATTGGCATGATATTAAGAAAGGAAAGGTACAATTATACATATTTTCATCTCTACCCGCAATTTGCTCCAAGCTCTCATATGGTGTAAGTATCAACTATAAGTTAGATTAATGTGTATATTTTTTCCAATAATGTTTAAAATTGATACTTAAATTGACAGCTCAAAGGCTTATTTTATCTGAAAATTATTGGTATTTAAACTTTTGAAATGGGCTTGGTGTTAATAAAAGTACTAGAAGAACGAATTCTGTACAATTCAATTTGATGAGCACTACTTTCATTATTTTTAGACTTAGTCTTTTCAGCGTCGAAAAATTGAAAACCAAAGTTAGCCCTTTAGACTTTCTAAGACTTCAATCTGCACTTGAAAGCCGCTCCAGAAATAGAGGTCGAACCGTAGTGCATTCTAGTGAGTTTATTTCATTAAAATCTGTAATCCAAGTGATTTCAATTGAAACATATTTTCTGATACACAACTTAACCACCGAAGTATCAAATCTTTAAAACTATGGATATAATTATAGATAGTAATTATTTATAAGGACACACGTTGAACACCTTTTAAAAATGGACCACACGATTAACATATTAAGTCTACGGTGTAATAGTTTACTAATCAAAATAATATAGCTAATAATTGCTCGGCTTTGTTCAATTAAGCCTCCCTAAAGAAAAGCGAAATCAAAAACATATGGTTAATTCTGTTCTTTGTGCTGTTACAGTCATTCCAGTCCCAGTCGCTTTACATTACAATGATTGGAATTGAGTGGGATGAAGAGAGATACTTCAAGTTATGACTCTCTTTTTTCCCTAGAAACGCAATAACGAAATTTCTTAACAGTATATGACATTGCCAGTAAAGATAAAAGCTGGCTAAATAAAAAATACAATCGCAAGCCTATGCGTCTACGTATCAATAAGAGTCAGAAAGTCTTTGTGGTATTTTGTAATTTTCGTGTAAATTTGTAGATTTTTGATGATAGGTATAAAAATTTTATTCAAATAAATCATAATTAAAAATAAATTATTTGAAATAGAATCACATTATTTGGTATACTATTAATGATAAACAAGTTATTTTTTCAAAAATAAAATTATACAGTAAATAGAACATCTAATTCAATCATTTTATCATCATCATTTCAAGCAGAATATTCCGGGTTTTTTTTAAGAATATGTTCACACCTTCTTATCTTAGTATTTATTTAAGTATTGTTTTTGGTTTGTTAGTTTGTTTTTTATGTCACCTTTTATATTATACATTTATATGTATATCACTATAATATATAGGCCTCATTGGTTTGCTTTAGGAAAATGAAAACAAGTCAGGCAAATTATACAAAAATATAACACATATGGACTAAGTGGGATCTATTCATAGAGGGAAACAAAAGGAAACCTCGCTTTGTCCTCTGCAAAAACAAAATAGGTGAAAGATAAAATATGGTGTTTTCGGCAATAAATAATTTTTTATTCATAAATGTTGAATAAGCAGTTAAAAAATATTACTTGAAAATATATATATGTATATAGGAATCAGGTCACAAGGTTAAATAAACAAATACTAAATACTTCTATTTAATGGTTTTAATTAATGCAAAGAAATATAACAAGATAATTGAATGTCTGGGTATCTTGGTGCTTCGTCAATCGGAATTCAACTCTGAGGCGTCATCTGGCTTCAGCGATCGTTTTTTCAAATGATCTCAAAATCGATTAAAAAGGCCTAATATAGACAACACAGAGCTTTAAAAGCTATTAATTACTTTGTCATAATGAGTGGATTTCTGAGTTATCAAATTTTATCTACGCTCTAAATCACAACCAATAAGAATCATGAAATTTAATTTTAAGTTTTTTTATGGTTGAAATACTAGACGCGTTTAGCCTTGACATTAAAATAAATAATAAAGTAAAAATACGCGAAGCTTAGATCACGATACACACCAAAATGTGTGTATAATGGCTTAGACATTATTCTTAGGTACAGTCATTAGTCCAGAGGCCCGCAGAATGCTTTCCATTGAATAGAAAGGGTCTGATTGAAAAGTTAGAAATCAAAGAAAGAAAATTCCTGGGAAAGGTCCTAGGACCAATCAGAGAAAATAGCGAGTACAGGAAACGGCATAACTACGAACTGTTCCTGCATGTGGATAAAGGACAGCATTCGCAAAAGGAGAATTAGTTTCTATGGATTCGCAGAGACTGGCCAACCGGATGTTTTCCTATTTTGTAAATAAGAAAACCTCTGAAAAATAGGGATTACGCTTGAAGACATCCAGGAACGTGTTTCTCTACAGAGGAAACTTCGAACATTCCAGCGATTCCAAAAGAAAAGCCTCATTTGAAAAGCGGCAAGAAGTGAACGGATGAAAGAAAAGATGCCCACAGAAGGCCAATGCGAGAATACTGGGCAAGAATTAAATCGCAATGATGCCAACAGTTGAATTAAAGTGGTCCACAGCAAGCCGTAACCAAAAAACAATAATTTTTTTTTATTAGACTCCATATTATACATCGGCAATCTGCCCGTGGGGGCAATAAGCTTATTTACAGAAAATGAATGAAAAATGACATGGTTAGTATTTACAAATTTGAGATAGAATAATGAGAGCTCCATTGAGATTTACATTAAGGTGCAAATTTTGTATTTAAACTAAAATTAAATTAAAAGTAAAATAAAAAGAAAGAAAAGGTTTGGCGTGATCACGTGAAGCGGTGTGTTAGGTCGATTGATCTGTGTTTTTTAATCTTGTTGGTGGTAATGTTGATATTATGTCTTGAGCATACTCATTGGGGTGGTGAGTCAGTTTGTTTAGGCACTTGTGGCTGGGATGTCTTATTTCATCTTTGACTGAGGGGATTTCTATGTAATAATAAAACTTGAGCAAGATGCGAGGTAGGTTTCACAAAAAAAGAAATAAAACAAAATTGAGTTTTGAATTCGATATATTTCGGGGGTGAGCCCATCATCAGGAGTCAAAGAAAACGGATTTCTATACCTTTTAGTATTGTACAGTTTGGTACCCAGCCTGGGGCATCGACAATTGCTCTCAGCACTTTGTTTTGAAATCTTTGAACAATTTCTATGTTGGATTCGGCTGCTGAGCCCCAGAGTTGTATGCCATATATCCATATTGGTATTAATATTGTTTTGTAGATAAATATTTTGTATATTTAAGCCATTTGTGAGCGCCTTCCAATTGCAAGTATGTTTTTTGAAGTTTATGTCCCAGTTGTTTAAGTTTCGTCTTGATGTGCTTTTGCCAGGTCAGTCTTCTGTCCAGATGTATCCCTAGGTACTTTTCGTCGCAAGCCTGAGGGATAGGTTTATTGAAGATTTTGATCATGTGGCAAGAGCCTTTTTAGGGTGAAAGTTACAAAATAAATAAATAAAAAATAAAATATTTTATATTTACAATGTCTCTTACAGTGGCGGGCGGTGACATTTCAACCAGGGGATGCTTTCCAAAAAAGAACCGTTCAAATTTTAAAATGATATTTTATTTTTCACTCCTTTTTTGTAAAATTCATCGATAAACCCGGAATTTTTAAATTATTTTTCAAATTGTATATTAGATATTTTTATGAGACTGTACCAAAATATACTTGACGTTTTGAAATTTTACAGATGCGACACTGGTCTCTTATATTTGTAGATGTGGATAAAAAGCTTCTAAAAAGCTTATTTTTTTTAACTTTTAAGGAGTTAGGTGTTGGTTCTAGGTGAAACATTTTAATATAATAATAAAACTTGAGCAAGATGTGAGGTAGGTTTTCTTTGACTCCTGAATATGGGCTCACCCCCGAAATATATCGAATTCAAAACTCAATTTTGTTTTATTTCTTTTTTGTGAAACCTACCTCGCATCTTGCTCATGTTTTATTATTTTAATTTATTTTCATCAAATTAGTTTTAACTCTTTGAGATATTAAAAAACCCAAAAGACTAATTTTATATGCACGATTACAATTACATATTTATATTTGTTGTATAATAGAAAAAAATCATATATTAAATATGAATATTAATGTATGAGTAAACTTATAGGTACGGAAAAGTCATAGAAATAGCCATATCACCTTATTTTCTCTAAATCCTGACTTTAATTCTCATTGATTCATTTTTTTTTTTTTTTTTTTTTTAGGTTATCCTGGGTGGAGGGAGAAGACATTGGCTCCCTAAAGTAGCCAGAGATCCGGAACCTCCAGGCGATGAGGGGCGACGGCTCGACGGTCGGAACCTCATTGATGATTGGCTACGAGACAAACGAAGAAGAGGAGTTCGCGGTCATTACGTTTGGAACCGTTCAGAATTAGCGAAAGTTGACCCCCGTGGGGTAGATTATCTCCTGGGTGAGTGGTTCTATCAGCCTCTGCATATAAAATTAGTTCCAGAAATATTTACAAAAATATCTTCGAAATGATTCCAGAATTTTCTTTTACATTTTTAGGAAAAACAAATCATTTATATTTAGTAGTGTAAGATATAAAAGACATAGGTCTGCAACCAAACATATCTTTACATGAATATATACAAATTATGAATGCTTTGAGAGAAAAAATAAAAAAACTGCAACAGATCGTTGCTAAACTTTATCCAAATTCATTTGAAATATTAATATGTTTGTTCCTTTATTATTAATCAGATATCACTTGCAATTTGTAGTTCATATTGACATTAATTCAAAAATAATTCTCATTTAAGAGTCGAGGAATAACCATTCCACATTGGATTTTTGACATTTCGGTTATTATTGTAACCATTGCTGAAGACATAGAGGAATCGACTTAAAATCAAAAATAGCCATCGATTCTCATCTAATACTTGAGGAATAACAATTCTACATTAGGTTTTTGACGTTTCGATTATTATTGGTAACCATTGCTGAAGACATGGAGGAATCGACTTAAAATCAAAAATAACGATCGATTCTCATCTAATACTAGAGGAATAACCTTATTGCATTCAATTTTTGATGTTTTGACCATTAATGGCAACCTCTATTGAAAACGTGGAAGAATCGACTTAAAATCAAAAAGACTAAATTCTTTTTTGGTAAACAAACGCACTAAATGAAAAAATCTCACTTTTTGGCCTCTCGACGAGACCCCTTGTAATTTTTGGCAAAACCGCCACGTGCTAAAATTCAACCTAATTGAATACTACAATTTGTGACTTTAATTGAGTCCATGCGTTCCGTAGTCTTTACCTGAGGACCCTTTGAAGCCACGCTTGCCCCGAGAGCGATTACAATACTTTACCCATGCTTTGCATTGGATAAAGTAAAAAAAGCATATAGATACTCTATATTTACTTTCACAATTATATTTACAAAATATAATATGGCAGTATTGCATTCGTCTCCAGGGGTTTTGACATTTTGAGAGCTTCTTTTCCGAGGTGAAAAAAGTTAATTTCAATTGGTGACTTCAGGGTGGAGGGAATCGATGCCCTCAATAGTTTGAAACCGGATTTAGAACAAAAACCTGATATTTTGGTCCCCAGGGGCCAAAAAGTGTTCAAAAATGCATTGGTCCGTGGTGCGCACCTATGTAATTACCTACGTGTGTACGTACCCCCCCCCCCCACCCCCAGCGTTTTGCATCGATAAATCTCAGAACGCTACGAAATTCGAAACTTAAGTTCGATATGGGGTCGAAGAATACGGCAAGCTTTTGGTTGAAATCGGACAGCGGAAGTTGCCATTTACATGAAAGATTTTTCTTTTTTTTAATTTCCTCAAAAATGTGTCTAACAATTTTTTTCGATCTGTGTACTTATCTAGTGCTATAAGTTGTTTGTAAAGTATAAATTTAAATTCGATTGAAGTTAAGGAATAGGGTCTAAATTAGGCGTCTCAAAAAATATTTTAATCGTCCATATCACGTATACGCTAAGTCGTAGAGCTTTAGGATTTGAAACTTACATTATTTAGAAAGTAGAATAAGCACCTCAAGATTTTGGCTAAAATGGAAAAACCGGAAATATAATACATGTTTACTTGACGATTTTTGGTATTTTTTAATACTCGGACCACTTATTAAATATCTTAATTTCTTCAACGAGTATAAATTTTAATTCGAATCAAGGGAGGAAAGTAAATTAGTCATGTCGCAAAAAAATAAACGCCCTATCTCGGATACGATGAGTCGCAAAGCTTCGATATTAGAAACTTAAGCTATCTTGATGCTAGAAGAAGTATTCCAATATTGTGGTTAAAATCAAAGAACCAAAAGCACATACTAGTATTTACTTGAAGATTTTTGGTATTTTGCAATTGTCTCAAAACATCTTCTATGATTTTTTTAATATTCGGCACGTTTATCAAATTACAAGTTCTTTAACAAGCATAAAAGATTGTTTACTATATAAGATTTTATTGTAGACTGAAAAAATATAATAGTTTCAGCCATTTTCGAAAATATGAAGCCCAAACAAAATACTTTTCATTCATACTTAATTCCAATATTTCGCCATATCCCGTATAGTAAAGTAAAATGACAAAGTTACATAAGTAGATATATAGTAAGATGAATATTTCTCTATATATTTAATTAAAAAATTAAAAATAAAATAGAATATTCATTAACTATCATAATGACCTTTTAGAGCCAATATTGTTGCAGCTAGTCTTTTCTAAAGTAAACGCGGACCTGTATATTTCAGAAGAATTTTAATATTCCAACAACTGTGTCCCAATTAAATATAATAGGTACCTATATAAATTATAATATTTAATGTATATAAAAAATCTGATACGAAATTTGATTTAAAATACTATTTTTAAAAGTATTTTCACTCTCAAGATTTTGAAATGTAATTTGAGACACGGTTCAAGTTGGGACAGCTGGCATTATTAACAAGGCTCTCGCGTGTGATACTGATTTAATTACTTAATTTATTAAGAAGCATTTCGTAGTTGTAACCTTCTCTATAATTGGCGGTCTTAAGTTTAGTGATAGGATCTTCCGGATTCTAGGCTCAATTTGCAAATGAAATCGAAAAGTTTCCACTTCGCGTGATCCAGAGTCATGCATCACATGCAAGGCAAGCACAGATTTACAATAGCCGAAACAATCAATTATTTAAAAGAGGGTTCAAAATTGTTAAACAGATCACTCTTCGGGATGCTTGCATGTAGACAAGGATAGCCAAACGACCCTTCAGGAAATGAAAATTCCGTTTATTTCGAGAAATGTCCCCGGGTCTATTTTTATTAATACACTAACTCGAATTTAATAGCCTGATGAATGTTGAATATTCATTCATGGTCTATTAAATCCAACTGTATTGGTAAACTATGAGGGAATTTAAACATGATTTGAATAATGGTTTATTTTTGAAATTCTCTTACCGTGACGGTTTCTGAAAAATATTAAAAAAAATATATTATATAGTGAGTACTTTTATTTCAATAAGTGATTCAGGTTTAAAAAAGGTAAAGCAGCACAATATGAAAAATGCTTTGATTTTTAACATATTTCCTATTTCGATTATATAAAACCGAATAAAACTATACATTTCTGCTTTGGATCACATATTAGTTAATTTTCTTGATGTACAACGCTTACATTATACTACTGAGCTAATATATAAATATCTAATTATCATATCAGTATTTTGATCTTTTTTGAAAATTTAATGATTTGGTGGGTGTTTTATAGTTTGGAATTGCTTACTAAAAACATAAAATTGAAAAAATAAGCTAAGAATTTTGAATATCTATATAAATACCTGAATAGGTGAGATTGAACAATTACCAAATATAAATTTGAAAACATGACACTTATTTGAATTTTATAGCTTACATTGCAAATTTCATTTTTTGATATGAAACTTGGCATCGTTTTAGATTTCTATTCTTTTGGTGGCTGAACTAAGAATACGTACTTGGCAGGTTTATTTTCAAGCTATTCACCACATTTCAGTCCGAATACATACATATTCAGCATGTTCACTTTCAGATCATCCATTCATAATCGAGTATTAAGAGCTGACGGCAGGCTAATCCATATTCTAATTCATCATAGGTACTGAGATCGCCAACAGATCTTTTGTCGTCAGCTCGGCTCGGTTGTGGAATATCACATATCCGTACATCGCTTTCTTCATCATCTTTCCATTACTCACTCAAGGTGCATCTTCTCGAGAGAGGGAGGTTGGGGGACTGTGTCACTGGTTGATTCGCCTACTGGTGCTGACTCTGGGTTGCCCTCTGGTTTGAGAGGTGTTGGCCTCGCTGTAGATTATATATTGAAAGAGCCTTGCTCATTTGCCTCTTAACAAATCTGTTTTTCTTTGTATCTGCTCTACGAGGTATCAACCTCAGAGCATTATTCAATAATAAATAAATAAATAAAGTAGAGAGGATTATCCTATATTTCCTTATTTATGTTTTTGGTGAGATACTACTCGTTTTTGTAAAGTTTTTGTTTTGAATCAACATTTGTAGAGGTAGCTACATTGTGGCAATGAAATGGTAAACTATCGGCCCTTCGAATTTTGAATCTCTTCAAAATTCAAAACACTCAACAACCTTTATTTAAATTATATGGCATGGCTATATGTTTAAATTTATCACTAGATCGCGAAATTTCACAAATTAAGATAACAATCTTTGAGTAAAATATTTAACGCGTTTACATAATATGTCAGAGAGGTTCGCACCTCGCAGGTGAGCCAGATGACCCGGATTGCTGTTGCTGGCACTCGGGTTCGATTCCCGAGAGGGTGAACCCCTCTGACATATAATTAAAAATATTCCATTCCATCGGAATTAAAAGATGACACCATCCTATGATTTTCTAAGTAAATATGAATAATTAATCATGTTTATGAAACCACAAATATTATAAAATTAACCTTAAAGAAACACTCATTAAATTTTATTTAAGGTATATTTATTGTCTATGTACAATTACTCTTGCAAAGCTAAGCTTCGGTAGCTTTCAATGGAACTACATAGTATAGATCGCTATAAAGGCAGGCGACAGAGGCACCTTTAATTATAAAGTAACCTGGTTATCCTAATTCGGTTACGTCGACAGAGGAAGCGATGGCTCCCCTTAATTACATAAGCCACATTTGCAACGAATGTATTTTTTGCCCAGAGCTCGTTTCGCTCCCTAAATTGACTGAAACTCCTGAGTCTAGTGACGATAAATAAATCACATTCTGACAAACTAGTTCCCTTTTTTTTACATTAAAATATAGATGCTTAATACTATCATCTAGTATTAAATATATTCTTATTTAGATAAACTAAGGCGGGAAACAGTTGGTATATTAAATTCATGGTTTTTGAAGAAATATTTTACTTGGAATTGAAATATTTATAAATTTTTATATTAAAATAAACTTTTTATTTTCTCCTAAATCGTATTATTGGATAAATAAAAAATAAGTAATATAGCTAAAGGATTTTTTCATAAACTTAGTTCTTTCTGCAGCTTAGAATGTCTTAAACCAAAAGAACAAATAATTTGTATTGTTTTTTAAAAAAAGAAAAGATTTAGTGTTATTTATAGTAGAGATTTATATTAGAAAATAATACTATAAAACATTTCAAATTATATTATAAAAACATTGCAGGAACATGGCTTGATTTTTTGGGCGGGAAGGCGAAGTTAATGTAAAAAAAACTTAATCCTAGAGGCGAAATCCTTCAAAATGTAGACTATATTTTCTCATCTAGAAAATTTTACTCAAGTAAAAGAATATTCAAATGAAAAATTTGCTGGCCACTGAATGAAATAAAATAAATAAAAGCAAGTGAATTTTTGAATTTTTAATAAAGATATTTTTTTGTTTAAATCTAACATTAAGATTTAATTTGGCCTTTCAATTCTTAATTTTGAAAAATTAATTTTTGCCGAAAATATAATCTCTGGCGCTCTAGGTTATTTTTAAAAAACACGATCTTTATTAAAGATTCAAAACACTCTTTTAATTAAAAATGCTCAATACGGCTTTACACTTAAAACTTAATCCACCAGCAAAAATATTTTTCGATAACTTGAGAGTAAAATTTTCTAGCTTGATAAATTCCTAAATGTCGGAAAAATATTTCGTCTCTAGGGTTAAGCTATCAGTCCGGAAGTTTGACACGACTTAGATGAAATGAAACGTATCTACATATAAGATCTTTGATTGGTCTTTTAAATTCTTATTAATGTATATATATTATTATATTAAATAAATTTATTATATCATATTTCTATGGATTTATATTTATATATAGCCACAGCTTTTCAGTGATCGATAATCAAGAATATAGATATTTTATATGTTTACAGCTTCGTAGAAACCGGTAGAAACTATCGCCATTAATGGTTTAATGTCACATCTTTAGGAAAACTTATCTCATATTTTCCAAATTCACCTGTGAATCTGGAGCTCTACTTTTCAGTAAATCCATGGAAAATTGATGAGTCAATTTACTTTGATTTAAGGTTTTTTAAATATTACTATAGAGAACAAGCTTGTGATGAAGTTGTTAGTTCAGCTTATCAACAAATCTGGGAAACACTTAATTAACTATATAATATTTTATTGATTTTTAAAAACCAATTTTCACAAGATTAAATAAATGAATTTAATTTTTTTTATAATTGGAATTATTATCTAGAATCTAATGTTCTTTTTTTATCAACCATTTCCTATTAAATCGAAATATGAACTTCCAAAAGTGCTAATACTTATAATCTTTTTCAATGATAAACTAAATTTGAGTTCTTATTTGAAATAACTAATTTTTATATATTGATACTAGGGATTAAAGACATTAAATATTACAATGAAATTGCGAAATATCTATAGTAAATAGGAAGACTTCCAATAATATTTTTTTCTCAAGCCGTACAATTTCGGAAGTTTATTTGAAATTAAAAAATTACCAACTTTTATATTATTTTACAAAGAGAGAATTATATTCAGCAAAGTATTTATGATTCAAAAAGTTAAGTCTTTTTTGTGAAGTGGTTAACAAAGAAAAACAATTAAGTAGTAATAATTTTTAATTACTCTTACCATAACTGAACTAAACTATTAATATATATCAGCAGCAAGAAATCAGGTTAAAAATCACTCTCCTCCCACTAGTATTAAATTAGGCATAAAAATAAATATTTGCTCATTGTGCTTTAAATTGTCTGAAACGCGGAGAAAAATAATTTTTAACTACTCCTTTTTTCTTTTTGTGTGTCTCGATACCCACGATAGCCCAAAAACGGAAAGTCAAAAAGTTCGTTTGTATTAATACAGAGGACTGATTAGATTTTGGAATATCTTGATCAAAATACAGAAATTATTTTTTGAATTATTCTAATGTCATTTTAAGAGGAATGTTATAATATAGCCATAAATGAACAATTTATATTTAATTTTATTAATAATTACTAGGGCAACTCTAGTATGCCAAGTCTTGAAAAAGTTTTCACTTTTTTATTATTTAATGTGTGGGTGAGCGATTCTCTTATTAGAATTTGATCGATAAAAAAATAATTTTTACAATAAAAAATAAAACCGACTTCAAAAAAATTAAATGCAAGAAATAAAATAATAATAACTTAAAAATAAAATAAAATACACTTAAAGGTAAAAATAATTATCTAATTTAGCTACAACTATACGATGAATTATTAACATGAAATCACTTTTTGAAGTCGGTGCCAAACAAACTATACCTATAATCGAGCGTACCCGCCAAACGTACTAAATAAGATCCGTCGAGTGCGATTCATAAAATGTATGTTTGGCACCGACTTCAAAAAGGGAGTTCATGTTAATATTTCATCGTTTAGTTGTAACTAAATTAGATAATTATTTTATACCTTTTAGTGTATTTTATTTTATTTTTAAGTTATTATTATTTTATTTGTTGCATTTAATTTTTTTGAAGTCAGTTTATTTTTTTTTATAAAAATAATTTTAATTTTTCTCTTTTTAGTGATGTTATTAATAGTGACTTAATATAATACCTTACATGCATCTCCTAAGAGAAAGCGTCGGCGAATGAATCAGAAAATGATAATAAAATTAAATTCATAAATATAGAAATTCTCTCGAAACGTTTTCAGGTTTTAAATGAATGTTTTAAGATTTTTTTTATAAAAGATTTTATTTATTATAATTTCGATTATTTGGTCATAGAATTGGAGATTTACGTGATTTCCTCATTGATCATATCTTCAGAACTTGACCAAATTAATATGGTGCCACCCCTAGGGTACCCTCTTTCCAATAAAAAAATAATCATTAAAATCGGTTAATAAACAAAGAAGTTATGCCTGAACAAACATATCAAAAAAAGGTCCAATACCAATGAAAAAACGGGACCAATCGGAAGCTAGACTGAACCCAATGCAAAAAATCATCAAAATCTGTTCACAATTGGCGGAGTTATTAGGTAACATAGATAAAAAAACAAAAATTCAGTCGAATTGAGAACCTCCTCCTTTTTTGAAGTCGGTTAAAAATTACTACAAAGAGCGCGGAAAAATGATCTCTCTCTTTAGAGCTAAGGTGTAATACAAGGATGCCTGAAACAGGTCTGGATTTGTACGTGGCATCCACTTACAAGATCAAACGTGTTTAAGAATAATATAGATTAATTTCTTAATTTCTATTATTCTAGAAATGGCCTTTCGCACTCGGACCAAAACGATGCTCGTTATAGAGATAGAGAATATTCAATTAGACTTCATTAAAATTCAGACAAAAATGTGCGAAAGAAATTACTTGTTGCGACTCTTTAACAAGTCTTGAAAATGTTTTTGCTTTTACTTCTATTTCTTTGTATATTTGTAATGTAATTAATATCAAAGAAGAAAAGTTAGATGATAGGTATAAAGAAAAATTGAAAGAATTATAAGAAAATTTCAAATATAGGTTTGAAGATTTGAAAAGTTTGAAATCTGAATTTGAATATTTGGTGAATCCATTTATTTGTGAAATTATTGAAGATGAATTTTCAATTTCTGAAATAATATTAATGAAAAAGCGGCTTGGGAACTAGAGTTATTAGAGATGAAAGATGATCAGGCTTTGCAGGCTTCTTCTATGATTGAATTTTGGAAACTCGTATCTGATTCAAAATATCCAAACTTAAAGAGGGCTGCTTGTCGTCTATAGTATTTTCCATTTTTGGATTCAGGCGACGCCTGCAAAGTGGTAGGATATGCATTCAAATAGAGCGCTCTGGGTGCCGGGTTGCATCCGCAGGAGTAGATGTTAAAAATATTTATTTTTGAAAATGAATACAATTTTGAATTTTATAATTATTATACTTTTAATTAATAAATATATTTTTATAGTATTTGATTTTTATTATATTTGAATTTTATTACTAAAATTTTGAAATAATTATTTTATTTTTCATAATTATATTTTTTATGTGTTCTTATGTTCTTATATGTGACTTGTGAAAATATGCAATACATTAAATAAATTTTTTTGAATTTGTGTATCTACATGTGGCTCTTTATAAAATAAAAATAAGCTGACGTGGTCTGATGTGGCCATCCACTTGAATTTACCATACAACTTGGGCCCTAAAAGTATTTATTAATCATGGAGAGGGGGGGTTAGTTTTTTCGCATTTTTATACTTCTGGCGTCTCACTGATTATGTATACAAAATTTGGTTGAGTTTGGTAAATGGCCAAGATTTTCATTTTTTGACCCCCCCCCCCCCTTTGGGAGGTTAGTTTTTGCATTTTTAGACTTCTGGGGGTCCAGTGATTATATATACAAAATTTAGTTGAATTCGCTCAAATAGCCTAGATTTTTAATTTTTAATCCCCCCCCCCCTCCACCCTCCATTAATTTTGGATATATATACACCAAAATCTAATCAGTTCTTAATCTCAATGCAGGACCGTGCCCGTGCTATGATGTAGAGAGGCGGCCGCATCAGGCGGCACAGTAAGGGAGCGGCATAAGCAGCGGAACCATTCAATAATTAATTATCTTTATACAATGCTTTCCTCTATTGGTCCATGTACCATACAAAAAGTGAAAAGTTATGGACAATCTGGAAATAATCAGATGAAAATTGCTGCAGAAAACCTTGAATGCACAGGAATTCCTTCAAAAACTAAAGTTAGAGCAAGAAGGAAAAAGCGTTACTTTAACTATGAAGAAACTGTCGATGAACCCTTAACAGAGGAGATTAAATTTAAAATAAACTTTTTCACTTATATTCTGGACATTTTACCCTTAATTCTTTGAATGAACGATAATCACGCTTCTGAAAACCCATAGCCAAAATTTTCAGTTTTTATAAGACATTTTAAAACTCAAGGATATAGATGACAAAAAAAAAAACAGTGTCTGTCAATACTTTCAGTAGAAAATAAATCAAATATATATAAATGATCTTCAAGAAGAATTACGTGATGTATCCCGAATGCTACCATATTCTATGAAACCGTTGGATGTTTTAAATTATTTGTGCCAAAAAACTTAATTATTTTATATCCGAATACTCTGTTGTAGCTCTGAGAATTTTATTAACACTCCCTGTCTCTGTAGCTAATGGGAAAATAAGTTTTTTTCACGAATTAAAATTAATAAAAAAACTACGTAAGAAGTTCAATAAGCTAAACAAAACTTAGAAATCTGTCTTTAATTTCTATTGAATCTTCATTGACTACACATCCTAATTACCCAATTGTTAAAGTTAAATTTAGAAGGGTTAAAATGTAGTAGATTGATGTAGTTGATCGTTGTTATCATTATTTTAAAGAACCTAGTTTATATTTTCAAAATGAAAATAGTATTCTTACATTTTGAGCAGTTTTTTTTTATATTATTATCACAATCGAAATTTATTTTAAAGAAAAAACATTTAAAGGGCGGCATTTCGAAGACTTGCATCATACTGAGAAAATCTACCGCACGGCTCTGTCTCAATGGACCAAAACTACGTGTGAAATTTGGTTTCGATATTCAAACTAGTTTTTGAGCTAGCTCGTCCACAAAAATTTGGTAACGCACAGACTAACGGACAGACAACCAGACAACCAGACAACCGAACAGACTAGCTAACTAACTAACAGACATTTTGACAAAACAATTATTATCTCGAAAAATATTATTTTTTCGATGTTCACTTATTAGAGCTTTTTTGTAGAGCAAAATGCCATGGTTTCGCTCAATTTTTTTTAATCAAAAAAGTAGGAAAAAACCACTTTTTTCATGCATGATTACATGATGCGGCTCTCTCTGGCTTATAATTATGTTTCGATCACTTTTCCATATATAAATAATAATAATAATCAATAACAAACTTAAATTTAGGGAACGAAGAAAAGATTATTTTTATCATAGACAAAAGGATCACCCGGGGCTCGAACCCGGGTTCTTCGCATGTGTACTGCGATGCTTTGTCATAAGAACTTTAGCTCCTATATCCACTAAGCTATTGATCCCTGAACCCAAACTAATACCTATTGTCTAAATGAATTATGGAATTTCTTTTTTAATCCTCTCCTCGTTCATTTTTCGCAACGTTGGCCTCTATTTATTAATTAAACAATTAAATATTCCAACGCCTCCTATAATAATAATAAATATAGTATATAATAAAAAAATATATTTAAAAGTTGGTCATTTGTTTTCATTTTTTCAAAGATGGTGTGTGTGATATCTTTTTAATGTTTGCATGCTAGGAAAATATATTAAATATTATTATATTTATTGATTAGTTAGAAAAGTGAACCAATAAAAAAAATATTCGTGAATGAGATGATTAAACTTGGGCCATTAAACCTTTACCCGGATGCCTATTCAGTTAAATTTAGCTTTATTACCTTCAAGACCTTATCTAAAACTACATAAACTATGGCTTTAATTAAACAGGTGTATGATTAGAACGGAGTAAAATATGGCTTTTGATGAGCTTACAGCCGTTGATTTCATCGAACTATGCGAAAGAATCGCGATAATATGCTATTTTAATTTTAATAAATAACTTCATATCCATAAATCCATAGACAAGATAGAATATATTTGCTATTCATAAAATACAATTTACTTCAAAAATTTAATCATATGGTGTGTACTCCACACAACCTATAACCTCACCTTCTCTGAAATCACTTTTCAAATTTGCTCGAATTGGTTCACCGGAGATCAAAAACGTCAAAAGTAAAGGGGTACTCTCAGTGGGCTAATAAATATAAAGAAAGTCTCTGCTGTATTTCTTTTACAGGATACTCAACTTAAATATAAAAAGCATGCTGAAGTCCTTCCAGCTAATGCCTAGCTTAAGTTTAAAAATACTTTGCTCTGTCACCTTAAGTTACCAAAGCTAGATTACGTACCTTCCCATGCACAAACAAACAGATCAATTGTTTTTAGACATTTTTTGGATTCTGGCAACCGTTATTATTATTATTATTATTATTATTATTATTATTCTATTCTAAATTCACTTAGAATATTCACTTAGACTTGACCAAGAGAAATTAACTTTTGTAATCTTAGAGATAGATGTCTTAACGTGTTAAAACCTCTAAAGAGGAAAGCAATACTTTAACTTAATTGTTGTAAGTAAAAGTCATTCACAAATAGTGTTTTTCTCTGTTTTTACTTAAATGTTGTGAATACAATATTTATTTTTTGTCTTTAGAATTTTTATGAATATATTAGTAATTTTCATTTTTCATTTTAGCTTATTTTTAATTTCAATTTATGTTGTTTAATGCTTGTTATGCGTTTGAAAAAAGATTTGATAAATATTAGCTTATTTAATTTGAAATAATTTAAAAAGTAGACAGAGAAATGTTTTTAATTGAATCATTAACCAATATAAATATAAACAATTGATTCATCAAAATTAAAAAAAAAAATTGTTTAGGTCCTTTATTTGCAAATGTTATATAGCTTTTGAATTCAAGAGAAAAATGTATTCAATTATTTACTAAAAATTTACTAGAATTCTCGAAGATATTAATAAATATACTTACCTACTATTTTACAAAACAATACCACCAGTTCTAAAAAATAACATTTAGTTGCAGTTACAAAAAAAATCAAGTGGTGTGTTCACCACACGACTTTCACATTTTCATTTATTTGAAATCATCCCGACACTACTAATCTACACCTCCTTCCTTTATTTCGTTCTCAAAAACAGCTATAACGATTTTTAAAATCCCAAATCCGGTTTCCATCTATTAAGGGCATCAATTCCTTCCACCTAGAAGTTACAAAATTAAATTAACTTTTTTCATCTCTGAAATACAAGCTCTCAAAGAGTCAGGACCCAGACTGGCCATCGTAATACTTCCACATTATATTCTATGAATATAAATGTGAAAGTAAAAAGATAAGAGCGATAAGTTACAATCATACCGGAAATGAGATTTGTTCGTTATTCCACTCTGCTTTGGAACGCCTCATATTAGACCAAATGAACGGGAGAGGCGTTTGGGGATTCCCCGGCCGACAAGTCAAAACTTGTAGGTGCACTCTCTCGATCTTCGTTATAACCTCCGATTCAAAATTTTCTGAGGTTAAGTCGAAGTCCGGAAGTGTAAAATCAGTCGGAAGTTCTGACCTTTCGGAGTCGGAGTCGAAGGTCCGTAACATTCCTAATATATATAAACATTGTGGCTTTAGAATTAAATTTCTCCAACTTTTGTTCTTCCAATCTAGACAAACACATAAAAAAAAGTATTCTAGATAATGATTTTTTTCTACATTTCAGACATAGAAGACAAAAAAAATAAAAAAAAAATCCAGTCGAATTGAGAACCTCCTTCTTTTGAACACGGTTAAAAACAAAATGAAATTGTTCAGGTCAATTTATTATTCCATCCTCATAGTGTAGGATATTTATTCATTTGAAATTTCATATGATAATAATAATATATCTTAATAAATTATCAAATAATTTGAATAAATTTAAATCCTCTATATTTAATAAATAACACTGCCCAACAATGAAAAAGCTTCGGGCTCAAAAATAGCTGATTCTTATGTATTTCCACCTGCTGAATTCAAAAATCACCATAAAGATTACCGATTAGCTCTTGTTTTGGAGATATAATCGATCAAAACGGTGAAAAAGACCATTTTGACCTATTTTCGAGTTCCGTTAGATATTAAACAACAATATTTGAGATCACAATATTTTGTTGAACTAATAGAAAACAGCTTCCTCTTGGATTTACAAATTACCACTTGTTTGTAGCTCAATTAGAACTCGAGTTATAACTAAAAAACTAAAACTACGTGATTATAAAGGATAATAAACATTAATAAAGTAAAGGGAGTGTAGTTTCAGAGTGAATGAAATAAAACTCAAAGAGGTGTATACAATCTCAATATATTTCGGATTATTAGTCCATCATCAGGAGTTTACAGGTTAAAAACTAATCTGTAAATTCCTGATGGACTAATAACACTGGGAAACAAAAAAGAGGCAAGCTAAAAAACGACGATCTGATGAAGGCACCACATAAATCTCTTCAGACACGACCATCTGTGAAGTATTATTCCAGCAATGTAGAACTCTTAGAATGTAACTACAATTTGTAAAAAAATAAAATGCACTTTCAATGTTGTTAGCATATGTAATTAAAATGTATCTTTTTCTCTTGATCCGCCACCTACTGTATTTCACAGAAACTAGAGCTAAGAAAAAATTTTCATTGTCATATTCGTTTTTCTCAACCCAAAATTGGTAGGAATTGACTCATCAAGTGCTCGAAGCATTTAAAAATTATTTTTTTGTTGCCCAGTGTAATTGACAACAAATGTTTAATTTCCAAAATAATTACCTAGATAATTAGCATATTATAAAGAGTGAGGTATTCTTAATAGGTGCTTAGAAGCATATAAATGTACTTACTTTAATTCCTTGAAGTCCCCTGAAAAATACCAAATAGTCTTCACTAATTAACAAAATAATCGAACTTGCACTCAGAAAGAGTCGCTTGGAACTAAAACGAAATTAAATAAATTGGCTGTCTTTTTTTTCTATATCAAATTCGTCGAAAATAAAAATCCCGATTGCAAGGAAAGAAAATAAATGAAAACGAAAAATCGGCACCAGCTAGAACACGCACCAGAAAATCACTAATTATTCAAGATTTCAAATACAGGGTGTCTTCTTATAGGATATTTAGGAGGTTTTCATCTCTTTTGAGAAAAAATATTAATATTTTTATTTTTGCTTAATAATATAAATGCAATGTGTTTATAAAGTCTTTTATCAGGTGTCTAGAAAATTTTCCTATTGAGGGGGGCCCACAGAGGGGGATTAAAACGCAGAGTTCGTCATTGAAATTTCTAGGGATTGAAAATTTTTGCAAATTTATCATTTATATATGCCAAAAATAAAAAGGGCTAGTTTATAACTTCAACAAAGTTAATAAAAATCTCTTCTAGTTCTGTAGAAGTAAATAAAATATAATGTACAAGAGGGTGGGTTACTTTCATGAAACTGAGGGGAGAGGGGGTGAGTCATGAAGCTAGGGGAATGGGCACCCATCAAATATTAATATTTTTTTTTTTTTTATCATAAGATACCATAGATAGAGTATCTTAAAGAGACTTTTCTAATGTTTCAATCCTTTTTGGGTGGAATACTTATAGTTTTCTTTTTAGTTTAACATCATAGAGCAATGCTTCTTAAACTATGGCTCACGAACCTAAATGTGGGGTCGGGAAACAAATGGAAAAAAATGAACAATGAAAAAGAAAAAATTGTAATACGCAGCGACCAAAAATTAATTCACTTAAATAGTAGTAAATTAGAGGTAGGTAATATCTGTTATTAATTGAATTTTCCACTGTGCCTACGGCAGAATTTGCAACAATTTCTGGAATAATTCTAAATATATTTTTGCCATCGTTTACTAAATACAATTTATGGAAAGTGACGTTCCTGGCATTACCAATTATAATATCAAAATACTGATCAAATTTGTAAAATGTTGAATATGCTCTACGTTCCACTCACTATCAAATTCAACCAAGATTTGATTCTTCATGTAATATGAAACAAGTATATAGGTATATTTATTTTATTATAATATTTAAATTTAATATGTAGTTTTTTTTTAAGAAAATGATGAGAGAAAGAGTTACACCAAAAAGGTGCATCCCCTAAAGGCCTGGGTTTGCCCCTCCATTGTGAAAAGAGGAAGAAGAAGGGTTTTTATTGGGTGGGTAGGGGTCGAAGGAATCTGTGGATACGGGTCTTAAACAGATGAAGGTTATAAGTCGCGGGGAAGACTGTGTGGCTTGGAGCGAGTTCCAGTCTCTGGAGGTCATAGGAATAAAAGAGTTAGCAAAACGCTTGTTCGATTTTTACCCAACTTGACAGCGATGGGGTGGTGAGCTTTCGAAAACCGCGTGTTTCTCTTAAAGAGGGCTTTAGAGGGGATAATTGATTTCAGTTCGACTGAACAGACACCATGATAGTATCTGTAGTACAGGGAAAGGGCAGAAACGTTTCTTCGATGATACAGGGAGTCGATTGAGTTAGTTAGGGCCGGGTCTTTTATTATGTAGTCTTAAAAAAATATGAAATTATTATAATAGGTATGTTAAAAATAAATTTCTTTATGATATACTATTAAAAATGTTTGTTTATTCCGTATATTTATATAATATGGGGTCACGGAAATTTCTCACTCAAAATAGGGTCACTAATGAAAAAAGTTTAAGAAGCGCTGTAATAGAGTATATACAATACATATATGTCCAAAGACTGATTTGATCCTATCAAATGGCGCTATTCTATTGTATCTCATATCAACACATTCACTTCGCTAAAAGTCTCATATATTTTGGGTTATTAAGCTAAATCTACTACATGAATGTTTTCAAAGAAATAGATAGAGGTAGGTATGAGCTAGGTATTGAAAAAATTTGAGCAATCGATCCAATTGCCGCATATGGGAATAATAATAATAATATAAGAAAAATTCAATCATTCAAGTGATGCTTTTATAATAGAATTAAGAAATTTCTTTGCTTAGTAAAATCAGCCTTTTGTGTGTTGTTTGTTGGGAAAATAGATCATTAATTTCCAGTTTCCTTTTCCATTTGACTTTTTTCTAGATTCAAGTAAAATAAATAAAACGAAAAATTTTAATTTATGATAAAAAGTAAAAAAAATAAAAAAAAAAACACAAAACTAACAATAATATTATAATTTTTTGAATTCAAAAATTAAATATAAAATTTAATTAGTTAAAGGTAGCTATGTTTTAAAAAATAAAATTTTTTGAAAAGGTTCTCTTTTCTAATTCAATATAGTAAACTTGTTAAAAATCAATAAGCAATAATAAACACATGGGTGTCCATGTCAGGTTTTTCGTGTGGCTTTTTGTGTGCTAGTAATTATCGCTATTGTATGATGTTAGTGGCCCTTTTTTTCACTTTGTCATCCGTTGCCACAGCAAAAGGTCGGCTATACGATTGGTTATTTCCCACTGGGCGAATGGCCAGGATTTCTCTACTACAAATTATGGTCCTAGACAAGTAATCGAATATGTTGCATGTTCTCTAATTACAACAACGAATAAGTTGTTGGCGCGAATACAACTTTTCAAGCTTCATTAGTTCCAAATCATTCAACACTAATGATCATAAGATTATTTTGGAACAAAAGAAAAAAATAAATGAATGATGTTAAAAGAAGAAAAATACATACTTCTCATTCTCATAAATACAATTTTTTGATACTCTGCCATTCTTTTGAAAGATGATAACCCGAACTCTTTATTTATACTAATAGATCAAGAGCCCACGACTGCCAGACCTTCGTTATTTTATAAAAGCTGAAAGTTTTTCTGTGCATGTCCCCTATACAGGTAAGAACGACCAGCGACTATAGAGTTTGGGTTGTGGTTACTTTGGCAGGTAACAAGTAATAAAGCTGTATAAAATAGTACTTTAAATTCGTTAAAATATAAAGCTCAATTTTTTTATATTTTCTTCGGGATAACTTTAGAAATCTCGTCATCCATTGCCGGACACTTATGACAGTTGCTACCCCCTGCCAGACACCCCTAAACTTTAATAAATTATAATTATACTTTCGTTATAATATAAAAGATAAATTTTATATATGTTACTTGGCGACCTATAAAAAAATGTTACCTCAATAGGTGGACAGTTTTAATGGTTTTTACATAGATTTTTGACATTTCGGTTATTATTGATAACCATTGGTGAAGACAAGGAGGAATCGACTTAAAATCAAAAATAACCATCGATTCTTACTTATCTAATACTAGAGGAATAACCTTATTGCATTCCATTTTTGTTGTTTTGACTATTAATGGCAACTTCTACTAAAAACGTGGAAGAATCGACTTAAAATCAAAAAGACTAAATTCTTTAATGGCAAATCACTCAAGCTTGAGTTTCTTAAAGTTTAGGGGTGTCTGGCAGGGGGTAGCAACTGTCATAAGTGTCCGACAATGGATGACGAGATTTCTAAAGTTATCCCGAAGAAAATATAAAAAAATTGAGCTTTATACCTTAACGAATTTAAAGTACTATTTTATACACCTTTATTACTTGTTACCTGCCAAAGTAACCACAACCCAAACTCTATAGTCGCTGGTCGTTCTTACCTGTATAGGGGACATGCACAGAAAAACTTTCAGCTTTTATAAAATAACGAAGGTCTGGCCGTCGTGGGCTCTTGGGCTATAAGTGGAATGATGCTCGGGGATTATCAAATGGTTTTGAAAACTATGAGATATTTAGGAGATTACAAATGAAGATAACGAGGAGGATTACAAACATTGGTGTAGTTAGACTTTTCCTAGTGTCCACTGTGAACATTTTACATAACACCCGTGAAACTCCTACCATAAGTTGAGAACCGAGATCGTCTAATTCCTTTCATAAACAAATATCTCGTAAATCCCGGATGCAATGTATTTTTAACCGACTTCAAAAAAGGAGGAGGTTCTCAATTCGACTGATTTTTTTTGTGTCTATGTTACCTGATATCTTCGCCAATTGTGAAACGATTTTGATGATTTTTTTTGCATTGGGTTCAGTCTAGTTTCCGATTGGTCCCGTTTTTTTTTCATTGGTATTGTACCTTTTTTGCTATGTTTGTTTAGGCATAACTTCTTTGTTTATGAACAGATTTCGATGATTTTTTTTATATTGGAAAGAGGTACCTTAGGGGTAGTCCCATATTAATTTAGTAAAGTTTTGATGATATGAACAATGACGAATTAATGTAAATATCCAATTTTTATGAGCAAATAAACGAAATTATAATAAATAAAATCTTTTTATAAAAAAATCAATCTTAAAACGTTCATTTAAAACCCGCAAACGTTTCTAGAGAATTTCTATATTTATGAATTTAATTTTATTATCATTTTCTGAGTCATTCGCCCGACCTTTTCTCTTACGAGATGCATGCAAAGTATTATATTGAGTCACTATTAATAACATCACTAAAAAGAGAAAAATAAAAATAATTTTTATAAAAAAAAAACGACTTCAAAAAAATTAAATGCAACAAATAAAATAATAAAATTCAAAATTAAAATAAAATACACTAAAAGGTATAAAATAATAATCTAATTTAGTTACAACTAAACGACGAATATTTACATGAAATAACTTTTTGAAGTCGGTGCTAAACAAACTATATAAGCGAACGTACCCGCCAATCATACTAAGTAAAATCCGTCGAGTTTGATTCATATAATGTATATGTTTGGCACCGGCTTCAAAAAGTGATTTCATGTAAATATTTCGTCGTTTAGTTGCAACTAAATTAGATTATTATTTTATACCTTTTAGTGTATTTTATTTTATTTTTGAGTTTTATTATTTTATTTGTTATATTTTATTTGTTTGAAGTCGGTTTTATTTTATTTTTTTTATAAACATTATTTTTATTCTTAAATAATAAATAAAACTTTTTGAATTAAGCAAAATTTTGAATCGTCAGATGTAGGTTTGACACTTAATTAAGAAATTGTTATACTTGGGATTGGTCTTACTCTTCGAACCCATTAAAAGAAAATTCAATATTTCATTATATGTATTTGATTTCTGTGACACAATCCATTAACTAGAAGCTTCTTATTTGATAGGAAGATAAACCAAGCCTTAAATATTAATTAAATAGCTATCCAGCGATTTCCTTTCTTATTAGTAAATAGAATGTTCCGAATGAAATAATTACCAATTCATACAAATTGAGACAGGATTATAATATAATATATATATATATATATATGTATACCTAGATGTTATATTTGACTGGTTTTCTTTATTCAAACTCCTTCATTCATATTAATTTAATTTGAAATTCAATTAATTTCTGATTTTGAAACCGAATAGTCATTCTCATTTAGATTTGAAATAAATTGATTGAAATGAGCCTCATAGAATATTAAAATTCGAAGAAAATGGCTATAAATTGTTCAAGATTGACAAAATGAAATCTTATATTAGTCCTAGTAAAAATAAAATACTAAAGAGTTGTAAATAAAAAAAAAACAACATATTTCCTTTCTGATCAATCTATCATTTATAGTAAGAAAAGTCAGAATCAGAATGTATTCTGATGGAACAACTTTAAAACTATAAATAAAAATGTTTTTTCTAACTAGTTTTCAAGTTACTTTTTTTCCATAAACAACTCAACTACCAAATCATAAAATCTGCAATCTATTATTTTAGGGATTGTCGAATCGATAGGATTTCATTTACTTTAATTGAAAAGATTTAGTTTTCCGTGAGTAGCAAATTGAAATGCAAAGTTAATGATTCATAAAGAGAAATCAATGAAGCTGTTCTCTGCTTGGTACAAATAAATATATACCTACATATTATTATATAAATAACCCTATACTGGCTTAGAAAAAATATGTTTTCCTGCGACTTACCTATACTAAATTGAAAAACTTCTTTTTCGCGGTTAAATTGGAAAAGTGCCGAACCACTTCATTCGCCAATACTTTTGTCCCCATGACTTCAAGGAACTGGAACTCTCTCCCGGCCTCCATCTTTCCCAGCACTTATAATCTTCAAACCTTCAAAACCCTGATGCAAAAACACCAGAGTCTCCATCCTTGACTTGATCAACTTTCCCTTCTCTTCGGTAATGCAAGAGTCTTTCGAGATCCATAGGGCTGCATCTTGGTGAGCCCCTTCTTGCATTCAATTGCATTAAAAAACCAGGCAGACGATCGCAATACTTGCACATTATATTCTATGAATATAAATATGAAAGTAAAAAAAGATTTGCGAATAAAAAAACTTAATTTTCAGTGTAGTTTCAGTTAGTTTGATCGTCTTAAATTCAACTATTATCGTAACTGAAGAGGTTTATTTGAGCACATGAGTTCTGAGGTAGGTTCTCGTTAATCCCCCCCCTCCCCCTCCCCCTCGCATACTTCAGCCATTTTCTAATCATAGTCATAAAGCGGGATAGAGCATCAAAACAATTTACTGCAGCCCATACTAGTCAATATTGTATATTACACACCAGAAATGCGCAGAATATTCTTCAAATATTTTAAAATCCTCATTTATTCATATATTCACAAGCTCTTTTAATTAAATAAATTTGTTAAATTAAAATTGAATATTTTGATTGTTTTTTTTGTTTTTTTATATATTTCAATTAATATTCCTTTGTTATTTTGTTTGACCAGGCTTATTCTCGTACTCTCACATGGACTTCGAGGCTGACCGAGGGGATGGGCCTGAGAGCGATCCCTCTCTCGCTGACATGACCCGCACAGCTCTTAGAGTACTTCAAAAAAACCCAAGAGGATTTCTTCTTTTCATTGAAGGTCAGTTCATCTCACATCATTATTTATTATTCCTAAAATAGAGTAAACCTAAACTTAGCAGAAGTTTATTTTCTTTCTGGAACTATAAGTACCAACGTTTCATAGTATTTATAAATAAAAATCATAAATGAAAAAAATATTTTTTTATCATTTTTGCTTGAATCGACTGATATACTTATTATCTAAACTAATTTATTATATATCAAAAAATATTACCAAGATAAAATTTAAAAATTTAATCCTATTATTTATAATGAGAAATCAATGAGGTTTTTTTAAGAAAATCACAAGTGTCATCTATTAGATCTGAGATGGAATCTATTAATTTTAATTATGTCAGAAGAGTTGTTTTTACCCCCTAGGGAATCGAACCCGACTGCCAAAATTAGCAACCCGAACCAAATGACTATCCTGTGAGATAGTGAGATTCCCGAGGGGGTAAAAACAACCTTTTTGACATATCTCGGACACCCTCTTATGATCTCCCCGATGTTCTTGAGGTCTTCGAAATTGAAATAGTTCAAATAAATATTTCATTATTCGTGTCCATGATTAATAATTACAGGAATCGTAGGGAGTTGGACAAACTCCCTACGATTCCTGTAATTAAGTTCAAATAAACTTTCATTTTATTAATTCCTAGTGTAATATACAAAAGCTTTGAAAGATAAAAATCGAATTAAGAATTACATTTAGATCAATATAAAAAAAATTTACACAACGGAAGTCGTACTTTCAAGTGTTTTTTTTTTTTGTAATTTTCCCTAAAACAACAAAATTTTCCAACCTGGGCTAAAATTTTTCCAGGTTATTAATCTGACCACCAAAATAACATTATGAAAAATAATCATGATTTTTTATGAATTACATCTGTAAGATTGTTTTAATCTTCATTATTATTTCTTAGATATTTAAAAAAATAAGAGAAATTTTTATAATAAGTAATTTATCTAGAGTGCATAATTTAGGTTTGATTCAAAAGTTGTAAGAATCTTTGTGTTGTTCCAAGTTTTCTAGGTTCGAAATCAGGGTCTCACAATGAGATTTATTCCAAATCTCAAAATCCAAAAGATTTAATAATCTGAAATTTCGTAGCGAGTAAGGTCTTTACATAAAAAATTCTTGAATATACCAGAAATTTTCAGAAAATACTTGAAAGAGTTAGTGAATTTATCATGACTCGAAACTTTCAAAGTTAATTCGAAATTAAGAGTTCATGATGGGTCGAAAAAGGGCAACTGGAAAATGTTTTTTTTTAATCATCGGGAATATGATTGAAATGTAGTAGCTAATTTTTATCGCATTCATAAGTATCAATGGTTTTATTTGACTATAAGGTGATACTTAGACTCTAAATTTAGTATTTTTTTCTTTACATCACACATTTTTTGAGGGGTGATACTACTAACTACTATTTTTGTTTTTCTATTTTTTCTTTTATTGACTTCTAGGCGCGGAACCCCAAATCTCCCTTTGTGGAACCCCAGGGTTCCGCGGAAACCAAGTTGAGAATCACTGTTCTAAATTATTGGTCTTAGACAAATTAATTATATTTATATTTTTTGTAGTACATTTAAATATCCAACCAAATTCCACTTTTTACGATTTAAATAATTATTTGAAAAAAATCATTGGGCGTCAATTTTCAGACTAAATTTTATCAACTGCAATAAAAATTAATTATTCATCGTAGAGCTTTGACTCTTATAAACATTTTTGTTTATTATTGATGAGGTTCAGTCCATTGTCTCACGCCAAGAGAAGATAGAAAGCGAGAATTCTCTTCTGAAAATATTCAAATAAAACAATCAAAGTCGTTTTTCATATTTCATTTTTAATATCATATAAATGATATTATTAAAATAATAATTTATTCAATATCAATAATATAATTTTTTTGATTGGGCCCGTAGCGCGAGTCCCTGAGGCCAGCCACCCTTAGTAGACATATTATAATATAATCATTTTAATTGTTATACTGCTATAATATAATCGTATATTTAGGGTGGTGTGGGTTTTGGACGTCCAGATCGTCTCCGAACTTGCTGGACTGGGTGTTGCCCACCGAAACAAAATAGAAAAACATAGGGGCAACTCCAGTCTGGTGGATAATATTGCGGAGCGATTTGGCGCCGGGGCGGGCTCGGTCAGGGTCGAGGCCATCACACTCTCGTGGAAGGGAGTGTGGTGGCATAAAGCGGTAGAGTCCCTCATCGCCCTGGGTATATCCCAAAAAACAATAAACGATTTGATATATATGGCGATGAGGGGATCTCTCCTTAATTTTTACACTTTCGGCAGTAGAACATATAGAGCGGGTGGCGTATGATTATTTTTTGTGAATAAAAAAAAAAAGAAATGTGAAATGTGAGCCAGGATTAATCCTGACTCTCTCAGCCACCCGCTCTGAATCTGAATTAATTTGTTCTGAAGCTGAAAGTGTGAAAGATGTGTAAATAAATTTGTCTAATGCTCTTTTATCTTGTAAGAGGCGGCCCGCTCCTCGGAGGCCCAATAAACAAAATACATATGTAAATGAATTTGAATATGTGAAATGAGACATAATTAGTATAAGATTGTAGCTGAAAATTAAATCCATAAGAATTGAGTGAGATTCCCTCTGACAGTCTCTCATGGCGAGAGCCTCTCGATAAAATAGACAAAAGGAATTATAAATGAGAAAGAAATTTCATACCAAGAGATGTACTTGGATTCCTCCTTGTTCGGGACATGAGAGAAAGCCGTGACATCTACCGATTTCCACTTTTTTCAATTCAAAAAATTATTTGACCAATAATTAATAGAAATTAGAGCATAGACGAGGTTTTTAAATTTATATTCATTAATTTTTTTTGTGAAAATAAAAATGATTTTTCACATATATTTTCGGTTTCTGGTAAAGGGTTGTTTCCGTTAGCGAAATTCCTGACATTAACCAAATTCCACTTTTTAGCGATTCGAAAAATTATTTGATCAAGTCATTGGGTTTGGATGTTCAGACTAAATTTTATCAACTGCAATAACTTTTTAATTATTCACCGTAGATCTTTGACTCTCATAGACATTTTTGTTTAGAATCGAATTTACTTTAACAAAGGTCATTATACAAAGTTGTGTATTTCAAAGGGTTAGACAAAAATGTTTAAATATATGTTTCATTTCAAATTTGATCTCTTATACAAGCAAAAGCACGTGACCTACTAAAAAAGTTGCATGAAACAATTTTTAGGGATTTAAATATACTACAAAATTTTTTACATAATTAATTTGTCTACGACTAATAATTTAGAAGATAGACGAAGATTTTAAAATTATATTCACGAATTTTTTTGGTTAAAATAAAAATAATTTTTCAAAAATATTTAATTTTTCTGGTAAAGGGTTGTTTCCTGTAATATACCAAATTTTTTTTATCGAAATCAACCGAATGCCACTTTTATTCCATCTTCCATCTGGGTCATGGAGGGTCGGACTTGCTCAATATTATGGTAGACCAAAAAATTATAAATGAAAAAGAAAGCGATCTTATTTTATCATTTCCATCTATCTGAAGGTTCGCTGTATCATTTTAATATAAGAAAAGAGCATTATAATTAAGAATTTTTGTAGTTTAAAAGAAATTGTATTAAAGGATTCAATTTCTTCTCTCCGGGAGCGAATCAACTAGAAATGGCGAAACGTTTTATTTTTTCGCATTAGATATTCATTCAAATCTATTGAAATTTCATATATGTGTATTATTTTTATTTATCTTTTATATCCAATATTTATTATTGAGAAATTTGCATTTTAAAGGGTAGTTTATTTAAAGTCCAATTCGAAAAAATGCTAATAACTCGGTTGAAATTTTTTAAAAATATGAAATTAATAAATATTATAAAACAATTAATTATTAATAATTTACTTCAATTTTGAACGAAATCGGTACAGTTCTTTTTGAGAAAATGGTCAAGAACCATCTGAACCGTCTATGAAAGGCCGTTTTAGAAACATTTTAAAAATCACCTCCATGTCACAAGTCAACATTTCGTTTCATATGACTTTTTTAACTTTTTTCAAAGGCATCGAGTGCTTTCAAAAAACATCGTTTTTTTGACTGTTCAGATAGTTTTTGACCATTTTCTCAAAAAGTACTGTACCGATTTCGTTCAAAATTGAAGTAAATTATTAATAATTAATTGTTTTATAATATCTATTAATTTCATATTTAAAAAAAATTCAACGGAGTTATTAGCATTTTTTTCAAATTGGACTTTAAATAAACTACCCTTTAAAATGCGAATTTCTCAATAATAAATATTGGTTATAAGAGAGAAATAAAAATAATAAACAGATATGAAATTTCAATAGATTTGAATGAATATCTAATGCGAAAAAAATAAAACGTTTTGCTATTTCTAGTTGATTTGCTTCCCGGAGAGAAGAAATTGAATCTTTTCATACAATTTCTTTTAAACTACAAAATTCTTAATTAAAATGCAATTATCTTATATTAGAATGATATTATCTTATATTATAATGATAAAGTGAACCTTCAGATAGATGAAAATGATAAAATATGATCGCTTTCTTTTTCATTTATAATTTTTTTGGCCGAGAGGTTCGACGCAAGTCTGACCTCGCCATGAGATGGAATAAAAGTGGCATTCGGTTGATTTCGATAAAAAAAAATTGGTATATTACAACACTTTACCAGAAAAAGTAAATATTTTTGAAAAATTATTTTTATTTTAACCAAAAAAATTCGTGAATATAATTTTAAAATCTTCGTCTATCTTCTAAATTATTAGTCGTAGACAAATTAATTATATAAAAATTTTTGTAGTACATTTAAATCCCTAAAAATTGTTTCATGTAAATTTTTTTTTAAGTCACTTGCATTTGTGGCTTGTATACATCCTTTCTATTCCAACTTTCTACTTCGTAGTCCAACACTGCACTTCGTATCATTGAATCTTCGTCTCTTCGAATTTAAATTAGTGTCCTTCCCTGTCTTATATTTAATGGTTTTTTTTCATTCTTTCACCGAAAATTTACTTTTAAAACCTCTGTATTTGGCACGAAATATGCAATTTTATGCAATATTACTCAAATATGCCAAAATATGCAGTATAAAATTTAACCCACAGTATCTTAGATGCATGATTCGGATATATATAATTGATCCCCTGGGTCATACCTGGAGGCAAACAAAATATGTAATTGCATAGGAATCCGGTCTCTACTTATAAGGAGTAAAAAAGTGATCACAAAAATAAACACACCCAATATTCATCCTTGGGGATTTGAAATTGTCTTAAATTCTACAAGAAATCATCATCCTTTTAAGTGAAATGAATAATTAAGGGTAGTTACCCATTGAGGCTCCATTAGAGTAGAGGTGCTTGACTTCGGATCGAGTTTAATCGGGATCAAATCTCGCCTTAGTCGAACAATTTTTACCTTTGTCAAAAATGCAAGGGGGCCTCAATAAATCAAAGGGAAACTTCCCCCTACTTGTGAAAGATTTCCCCAGGAAAATTGCAAGTGGTACTCTCTATAGTAATCGTCGAAGCTCGAAATCGAGTATGGCGCTTGAAGAAGATCCTCCTATCAAATTCTAGTCTCCTGGTAAGAGAGATATTTATCTTAGAATCTTTCTCGCGTGCTTTCAAATTCAAGCAAAATCCCTATGTCAAAGGAAATATTCAAGACATAAAGAATTTCCAGTTTGATTTTAATTTTTAAACCCGACCATCTGTTCCTTCTAATGCACAGTGATTTTTTACGACCTGAATTTCTCTCGGCTAAACTAAGGTCCAAACTAAATAATATAATAAATGGAGCATTGAAAATATCTGCGTACCAATTTTTAGTTCATTTTCTAAAACCTTTCAAGATTGTCATTTTGTACTCTCAGGAAACGTTTTCAAGAAAAAAAATTGTTTTCGCAAACTAATTCGCCAACATGTCTCAACTTGTCCATACCTGCCTCAACTCGTCTCGAGTTTTGATCATTAAATAAATCTAATAATTATTTGTAATTTAAATAAACAAAACAGGAAATTCTAGAGCAATTGAGTACAGGCTGACTTCTTGACCAAATTGACTTTATTTATTATTATATTATTAAAACCAAAAATATCCTTCGATGGCTTCTTTTAATTATCGCATGTAATTTTATTTCTCACATACAGGAATTTCTTAAACCCTTATTCTTTTCACTTATCAAATACAACATTTATTAGTTGATCTCTACCATATACACCTCTACAGTAAACTAAAAGTGACGTATCTCTTCTAGCTCTTTAATTTCTCTTAAATATATATATATATACATAACATATATATTTCTTATTTCTTTTTAGTTTTTTAAGGCGGCGTCAATTTCCATATACCTAGGTGGAAACTTACCCTACTATGAGATAATTCATCAATTTTTCAAAGGATTAACAATGTTAAATTTTCCAGTCTAGAAAATGAGTACTTGAAGACGAAAGTTTCTATTTTATTAGATAAACACCATTTCGTATAAGTTACTCACAGAAACTTGTTTCCCACTTTAGCTCTATCTCATTTACCTTCACGTTCTTGTCTAAGTCATTGAACAATTAAGTTTTATAAAAGAAAATATTTTTATATCTTCTTTTTAAAAGAATATCTTCTCTATTACTTTTTATAAACCTTATACTTACTACATATAATAAGAATAATATTTTTCGTTAGATTTTCGTGAATTTACATTTGTGTCAGTTAAACCAGTGGTTCTTAATTAAAAGTTTTTTTAAAGACAGAGGAAAAAAGGAATACATCTTCGAAAACTAAGGGTGTGTTTCGAATTGAGCTGTTGGCCCTATGACAGCTCACGTCGTTATTAACCGGTTCAAATTGAAAAGCATGCAGACAGCAGCTGACAAACACAGATCAATTCGTAACTCCTTCAAGAGCTATTTGTTTACGAGTTTTTCGTGCGTGCCTTCGGCACGCCCTCGAAGCTCGGCCCTCCGGGCTCGTGGCCTGGCGGGCGGCGTCTCGGTCCAAAAATTGTATTCCTCTTAAAAAACCACACTCCAAATGTATACCTGTAAACTCCCGCAAATACATAGTCTCTTAAAAGTTTCGCCTCATTTTCGTCCTGACACAGCTACAGAAATGAGCCTCTAGATATGAAACAGGAAGTATTTTTTTCTATAATCTACAGCATTGTGATATTTTTTGTGTGGAAATAGATTTAGTTAAATAAGTGGGATCGTGTGAGGAGGAGAATTATATTACATATATCATTTTTTTTAAATTTGGGATCGATAATCTATATAAGGCTCCAAATATTTAAAAGAGATCAGGTGTTGTTTGTATGACATGCTGCTCCAGTATTGCCATGAGACACTCGGGCATGCGTGTCTTAAGTCGTTCAATTTTGTAAAAATCAAAAAATAAGATTAACAAAATTTAGATTTTTAAAAAATTATAAAAAAGTGGAAAATTATTAAAAAATAAACAAATAATATATAAAATATAAATCAAATAAGACAGATTCTTTTCTCTTCTCAATGTACATTCTCATTCCCATTTGAAGGAAAATATTTACGCTAACCGTTACACCATGCCAGTGAAACTGATTTCAGCAATAATTTTTTTATTTTTTTATAATATGTTTTATAACAAAAAAAAAACTTGATCAAAATGTTCCTCTATGTATAATAATAATAGTTAATTTAGAATAACATATTGATTTGATTATTCATTGTCCCAAAGAAATATGTTTTAGAGAAATATATATGACGATAATGTGACTAAATGAAGTAATAAATGAAATAAAAAAGAAAATATAAACGATAATTTATTTTTTTACAAAATTTAATGAGTTCTTTTTATATTAATTAAATGGTTTTTAACTAATTTTTCATTTTCAATAAATTGTTAAAAGTATTAGGCAAATATAGGTGTATATATTTTTTAATCTAAGAGTTTGATTTGTTGAATTTGAACAGTGTATTGTTTGTTTTAAAGGGTTTTAGAAGAGAGTAAAGCGGATAAATATGTTCCAAACTCACTTTATATCAGATTTTATCCAAGCCATTTCTAATAAAGTGTGACAAGCACATACCGGCAATTCTAGTTATTGTATCCCGCTCTCTTCGTTTACAGATTTAGATTGGGTTATTTGTAATTGAGTTTTTAAAGCTGATACCAAATTGGAATAAATTTCGAAAATACCAAAACAACTTTGTGTATAATATCTAAACAATTATTTTATGAATTGTTTTATAAAGTTTGCCTTATAAAATATTAATACTAAAATTTTTTAAAAGGAATGTTTGAAAATTATCCAAAAACATTATTCTAAATTAAATTATACTCGTAAAACGACTTTGTTTAAAATATATGAAGGAAATCAAGGATGATCAAAAACTATCCGAAAAAATTGTATAATTATGTCCAATTCTTAGTGAAAATAAAGTGTTATAATGCAATAATTTTTTATTTAAAAATTAGAAGTGTCTATAAGTATATAATATTGTATTTTGAAGATTAAATTAGCTTCGCTTGGTAATTTTATTGTCAGAGATAATTTTGATAAATTTGAATCATCCCCTAAAGAGAATAATCCAGAGGTTGTCTACAAAGAATAAGAGCTACAAATTCTCCTATGACATGCTTTGATCTCAACAACTAACTGGGAAAGATAAATTCTAAGTTGAAGGTTATTTTCCTATAAATGATACACTGTGCGTGGATCTAAATTAGTGATTGGATTCACACAGGGAAATCAGTCAACGAGTTCGTTCTATCTCGTTTAAAAACTTTAAATTCCGAAGAATTGAAACACAGTTTTATGCAATTGCAAAGTCTATCACAATGAAACTTTATGTTGCTCCTGAAGATGGGTTAGTCACCCGAAATATATATATCGAGATTAAAGATTCTCCAAAAATAAATTCGTTTTATTTTTTATATCTTAATGGGAAACCTACCAAGAATTTTTTATCCAATAATTTAAAAAAAAATGTTTCACCAAGTACCAACACCAAATTCCTTAAAAACTAGAGAAAAAGAACTAGAGATGGAATGTATGCATCTAACAATAATAATATATAATAATATTAATAATAATATTTGAAAGGTCTGTAGAATAGGGAAAGTAAAGAGACAATAAGTATTTCAGAATTATATCATCTTTTAAAAGAAGATAATCTCGGAGACACGTGTCCGAATGTAGAAATGGCAATTAGAAGCTTATTACTCATGATGGTCAGTGGTCACTAACTGAATAGATTGAAAGTGCAAAGTACCCGGTTTATTTTACGTGATTGTCTGCAGTGTGGTTGGGCCTTCACCTCCACGGCAGAAGTATCGTATATGCTAGACCAGGCGTCGGCAAACTATGACCCGCGGGTCACCAAGTGACCCATTTGATAATTTCAAGTGACTCACTTGAGTTCGGTGAAAAAATCATCTGTAATCTAATCTTTCAATATTTTGTAATAATTGTGTTAGCATTTATACATACATATTTTGATTTACTGGAGAACAAAAGAGATTTTTAAAGAGTATTGTTACCAGCCATAATTAGGCTACATCTACCAGTTTTGTTGCAGCTATTAGCATTGGTAGCAAGGGAAAACCGCTTAGAGATGGCGAATTTTTGAAAAATGCATTCATAAATTCTCCCAAAAATTTATATAATGACCGCAAAAAAATATAATTGAGAAGATTAATTAAATTCCACTATCAACCAGAACAGTTCATCTTCGCATTGAAGTTATGTCTAAAATTATTGACCCACAAGTCAAAAATGATGTTTTAATGACGTAATTATCATTGCAATCAATGAAAGTACATCAGATGTCAATTGTATGGTTAAGCTGACATTTACTATAAAAATAAAAATATGTACATTTATGTTTTGTTTCAGCAAAAAAATTTTTCATTATAACTCATATATGTACATATAATTCAAATTGTTATTATATATATCCAATGGAATTTATCTTAAGGCTGTTTTCACATTTTGGTTGATTTTGACCCGCAGCCAAAAAAAGGTTTCCGACACCTGTAGCTAGACCTCAGCAAGCATGTGAGCGAGAGACATCTGTACTGTGGTGTTTTTTAAATTATAATTTTACACCTTCAACTTAAAATTTATTATAATATAGTATCTTAATTACTAATTCAATTTACGAATAATCATATAATTTGTTAACCTTGTTTTATATAAGAATAGTTGCTGACTACTTTTCTTTCTAGGTGGTCGAATAGACCATGCACATCATGTGAACAACCCATACCGAGCTTTAGACGAGACTCTCGCACTAGAAGACGCCCTTCTTACAGCCATGGGCATGGTAGACCTTGCAGAGACCCTTCTCGTTGTCACATCGGATCACTCCCATGTGATGACCCTCGGAGGACTTGCCACGTCAAGGGGGAATCCAATTTTAGGTAAGTAATTAAAACTCACTTGAAATTAAGTCATATGAGAAATCAATCCAAAAAGCCATAAAAGATTTTATTTACTTTTATGTAATGGACTAAATAACATGCATTAAAATAAGATTAGATTCTCATCAAAAACTACTTTAATGATAGTAATATGATTCAGATCTAATGAGAAATCATTTTCTCTAATTTATTACTTACTATCTTTTAATTATTTTAATTACTTAAATTTAATAACTTAATCAAAATTCTAACTTGAAACATAGCTTAAACAGATTCATTAAAATTTTCTCCATTAATATGTTCTTTTAAATTTAAATGAAAGTATGAAAAAATATATGACCATTATCACAAAAATAATTCCAGAAAATACATTGAAGTTTGTCTCAAAATTTCAGGGGAAATTCGTTTCTGGTAGCATTATCAAACAATTCATAATTAATTTTTGAGAATATGGTCAATGGAGTTACCCCTCCTTCCTTTTCTTTTTTTCTTTTTGAACAAGCCGCCTGGCTCCCAAATTTTCACTTTTAGAATTTTGGTTCTTCGGTTCAGCCAAACAATGTTTTATAATCATTTGACTTGTAGAGTAAACATAATATCTAACCGTTATTTGTTCAATAAAAATTGACTAAGAAATAAAATTATCAATTTTATATTAGAAGAAATTTTCTCATCGGAGAGAGACGAACTGGTAGAAATTTTAATTGAGGAGTGATGGAAAGGCAGCACTGGACAGGAGAGACGGGAGAAAAATCTTGTATTTTCCCTCAATGACCCCTTTTAAGTAAGTGATTTGTTTTTTATAATCTGGCTATATTTGTATATATGTACTAGTATTTATGATTGTGAATGAAGGGAATGTTGGCCAACCCCGTTGCGTATTTTAATTTTTTTTTTTTATATTGAATTATAAACACTGAAAATGAGTGAAAATCCTCCGAATCGTTGGTTTTTGAGTGAGGAAGAAAAATGAATTCCCAATAAATCTATTTAATTCGAGAGAATTTTTTCACTATCCTTGGGCTGCTTTTCTATCACTTCCCAATTATCAATTTTAGTTTGTTACATAACAAGAAATTAAATTTATTGGTGTTAGTTTGTTACATAACGAGAAATTGGAATTTTGAGAATTTTCGTGATTTTTTCAATTTTAAATGTTGATAAATGCTACTAAAATGGTCGACAAGAATCAAATGATAAATTAATTCAATCTCTAATTTCAACCTAAATTTCAAAACAGCATCTCCCACACTTTTTGAATTATTCGATTTTAAATGTAAATGGATCATCGATGATGCTATTCTTGGTAAGAAATTTAAATGCAAGAAAACAAGATTTTGAATATATGGCGCCTGGCGACACAACTATCAAATCAGAGCGTTCTTATTGAATGCATACTCTACCAGTATCCAGGCGGCGCTGAATCACTAAGGCTAGGTACACACAGTCGATTTTCAGTCGACCCAACAATTTAGTTGGGTTGGTTTGAAATCGTGATGCATTATCAATTTATAACTAACTCTAATTAACTAACTAAGCTCGATTTATCATAAGTGCTCATCGATCCCTTTTGATTAAACAATTGAGTTGATCTGCATTAAATTTAATATATTTATGTCCATCAACTAAACTATCGCTCGACTGAAAATCGACTGTGTGTGCCTAGGCTAAGGAAATTGAACGTAAATGTACCAGCCAGATCTGGCTGTCCCGTAGTAGCATCAAAGGTGTAGGTATTTGTGTATGCACACAGTATGCCGCCATGAAGAAAAGTTTGGAAAGCAATGCTGTAGAATTTAGTCTAAAGTCTAAATGCTCACTTACTTTTCTCAATCCTAACCCTAGTAGCACAATGTTTCAAACTATATAGTAACTATTATATATAGTGCCTATATAGATTCAACTAGCTAAAAACCCGAAATATGTATAGACTATTTAAAATAAATCTTAATTATTTTTTTTTTATTTTTACTTATGAAACACCACTATAACCTTTTTAAAAAACTCCTTTGGGCAATGAACATAATTTGTTAAAGGGTGTATATCAGTGGCGGACGATGACTTTTCAACCAGAGGATGCTATCTAAAAAAATTTCCTTCATTTTTTTAAATTTTCTTTATTATTCGCTATTTTTTACAAATTTCACCCACTATTTTCAGCATCATAAAATTTGTTGTAATTTTTCAAATTTAACATTATAATTCTTTATGACACACGGTATGAAAATACTCTAAATGTTTAAAAAATTTGGGATGCGCCGCATCCACAGCATCCATGGACCGCACGCCACACTGGTATATATTTATTTTACGGACAACATTTTTCCAGCAAATTGAACAGAATCCAAGAAATTTTCTTAGAAAATCCAGACACAGTTCGGAAAAACGGGCGGCCATGTGTATATTTACACGAAACAATTCAAGCCCTCATAACTCAAAAACTATTAAACCTACACACTGGAAATTTTATATATGTATATGTTAATTTGCATCAAGCAGAGAACAACCTCATTGATTTCTCTTTACGAATCAACAACGCTGGTACTCTCGACAAAACAAAATCTTTTCAAAGACAACTATTTGATTTTTTATTGATTTAATTTCCTTATAAAACTGAAAATTTTAAGAAACATCTTAAGTATTTAATAAAACAGAAAATTTATTTTATTTTGATTATCGCAAATCATATAGGCTTGAAGAAATACAAAAATAATTGTAAAGTTAAGGACAAATAATAAAAACACTAAAGGGCGCTTTTATAAGCATAGATAGATTGCCTGACGACGGCAACCTGTGCCAACTTGCAACGGAACATGTCAGTACTTGTAGACTAAGCCAAACGCAAGCTGATAATGATTTATTGAAAATAAATATTTATAATTATTTATAAAAGGGCGCGTTTATCATTATCACATGCTGATTATTGAAGAAAAATAATTAAAATTATACATTTTAGCATGGTCATTATTATCCTCAATAAATATTACATACATATTCAGTTTATTCAAAATATTTTATTTAATAAATTATCTATCTAGACACACGGCAGTGTGTCAACCAAGTTCTGAAAAGAACGGGCAGCGCACCGGTCATGTATATATTTATAAGAGACATTTCGAGCTACTTTCAACCACCAATAACTCAAAAACTATTAGAACTACACACTTAAAATTGCATGTATAATAAGGCCTTCTGGAACACCTAGAATCCCAAATTTCATGAATAAACCTATTATAGTTATTGAGTTATTAATGTCTGAATAGTGCCATTTTTAACAATCACATATCAAAAACCTAAAGTACTTCCGCTTATCCTAGAATGCTGAGATTAGGCATACTGGTAAAGCTTGGCGCATTAATAAAGGAGGAAATTGAAAATCCGAAACTTTCCCTTCTTCGGGGCTCAAAATGAAGGGATGAAATTTATGAAAACCCGACCAGGTTTTTTAACAGATATTTTATGATAAATATTTAATAATTATTAATAAAAATGTTTAAATGTAATTATTTAGATAAATTAAAGGATAAAACTTTTCAAAAATTAATGATATCTGAACCAAAACATAAATGTGAAAAAGGGACCAAGTTCGGTACAAACGGCTTCGTCGACAAAAGAGTTGTGATCTAAACGAGTACCAAGTTCCATAGCATTTGCTTAAATCATAGCTATAGGGATGTACAACGTTCTTCAATTGATTTAAAAGAAAATTTGTTACGTTCTTTGATATTAAATTTATAACTTGGCAAGTTTTATATACAACTAGCAAAGCTAAATTTTAAGCTTATATTAGGTAAATATCATCACGTTAAACGTAATTTATTGACTATTATAACTTGCAGAGTTATAAATTTAATATCAAAGAACGTAACAAATTTTCTTTTAAATCAATTGAGAAACGTAATTCATTCCTATAGCTATGATTTAAGCAACTGCTATGGAACTTGACTTGGCCCCTTTTTCACATTTATGTTTTTGGTCAGATCAAATTATAACCAAATTTCTCATTAAGTTTCCTTTGGAATATATATATAATATGTGTTCAAGACCCGAATCCACAGAACACCTTCAAATCCAACTCAAAGCCGGAAAATTATTTCTATCCCTTTTCTTTTCTCGACGCAAGATGTATCTGGGCTGAGGCGCTTCTCCTTTGCGCAATATCTTCTTGCATCAATATTATTAAAAAAATAAATAAATAGTCAATCATTAAGATGTCAAACATTGATAATTTCTCGTAAAACTTCAATTTATTCAATTCAAAGAACATTTTTTGATTTGATTATGAGAAAATCCAAAGATCCTTCAAATGGGTAGATTCGATCGTTTACTCTTAAGCATGGTCAACATACATTCTAAAAAGAGTTTGAGAACCAATGTTCTAAAGGCTATCATTTCTTTTGACTATTTTCCAATTCCCGATTCTGAAATAAAAATAAAATACCTCAATTTTATTTTATAGAAGTAAAATGATTGGCAACACAAAATAATTGAACAAATAAATGAGAAAATCCCAGCTTGGTTTTATATCATATTTCTTTATCCCCGTGTATTAAGAAAAAAGTAGTAATCTAAAAGATGAAAAAAATGAAATTAAACTGTGAAATATGCAAAAAGGGATGGTCTCTATTTTATTAGAAAACTGCCTCGACGCTTCGCATAATTTCAGAAAGGGAAAAGGACAAGCAAAATTCATTAACAATGATATAAAGCAAAAAATATATGCCTCTTAAAATACGCCCTGGGCAGAATACGAGATTGCGGTAATTGTCAAGAGAAATCGTTAATTTTCAACATTAATTAAATCCTCAGAAGACTCTATATTACTTATTTGATTTATAAATATCATTAGATAATATTATCCATAACTGTTGAAAATATAATATTGAAAGTTAAAAACATAAATTCATTAGATTAACGAAATACTTTAATATTCTCTTCCTATAAAAATATATTATAAACAATTTATTTTTTTGCATTTCGAATCCCCCCCCCCCCCCCTCCACCCGTTGAACACTCCCACAAACATAAATAAATAAATGAAAATAAAAGCTGCATATTAGCTTATAAAAAGAAGAATCCATCCAAAACATTCAGTGAAAATACAGGCTAAATTCGAAAAAGTAGTGAAATCTAAGAGCAGCCAAATTAAATTTGCCAAGAATAATTAAGTTGAGAAAATACTACTTTCTTAAGATTGGAGTAATTTTTGGAGACGGACTGATAAGTGAATTAAGTGGATATTGATGAGGCAGTCCAAAAAAAATTTAAATATTGTTTTTATTTATTTTTTTTACCCTAACTTAGTGTATTAGTTATTAGCGTTTATTGATGATATGAATCGCTTTAGATTTCGGTTGCTTCACTTTATAGTTGTTTTTTTAAGAAAATCTGGAGACACCTCTAAGAGAAAGAATTTAATAAAATAGCAATTTTTTATTCAATAAATTATATTAATACCCCAAAATTAAAAACTGACTTAAACAAATAAAAAATTTTAATTTTAATATGACTTAGTGTTTTAGCGCTATTTTTCCACCTCTTTTTATTATATGATACTTTAACTAATAGCTCAGATAGCTTATAATCTGAATTAAAAATATTAATTATTATTATTATAAGTAAATTTAATTAAAAATTGAAGAAAAAAGTGAAAAATTTTCAAGGCTCGCGTTGTACCTAAATAAATTTAAACCGTTGCCTAATTATATTGGCCTGATCGCCCAGAACGCTCAGATCGTTAAACTCAACGAGTAGCATAATTTAATTTGGAGAATAGGTGATTAGTTGAATTATTATTTATTTAGATCAAAATAGAGATATCAAATTTAAAATATTATAACTACTAAGATGTGTTAATATAAAAATAAAAACCAGGAAGTGTGTGGTTTATAATTATTATTAATTACACACTTGAGAGTTATGTCTTTATAAGTTTGTTTTTATTTTGAAAATATAGTATGTTTGACAATGAGTCAGGTTCTCGAGAATGACTTGATGTGCATAGTTGAATCGAAAATATTATGCTTTTTGATAAATCTACTTGGCTTTTATTAAAATAACTATTGAAGTAGCGTTTGGGATCCATAGAAGAATTAATAAAATGGATTGAACAGAAAAAAATGTGAAAAAAATATAATTTAATTGATATTTGTTTCAAAAAAAGAAAGGAAGAAAAACATTGATAATAGGACAAGAAGAAAGACAGAAAAGGAAATTGGACTTGATCCAGATTTGAAATGACGAAAAATCAAGAAAAGAAAATCAGTTTAGTCATATATAAACTCGATGTGGTACAAGAATCTCTTTCCTCAATTTCTCTACGTGAAAAACGTTTAAACATAAATTGCCCAGGACTCGAATTCTCTACAACGTTGCTTTTATCAGAATTTGCCGTAAAACTAATAGGCTTAGGAGTTATTTGATAATTTCTATTAGTGTCACGCCAAACCCTCTTTTGGGGTCAAAATATCAAAATGTTCTATAGCCTAGAATTTAAGATAGAAAACATCTGACCCAAATAATATTATATTTATGAATATTTATGAAATTTCATACAAAATATCTCCAGTCGATTAAAAGCCATTTGAGAACAGAATTTGTTCGGACAGACACAAAAGAGACAGAAAGACATGAATTTTGTCGAAGTTGTTTCTTTTATAATTTTACTTGAAACGTGCACATCCAAAATTTGGGGGAATTTTAAGTAATGTACAGACAAAACTTTAATTTTATTTGTATTGATTCCAAATCATTCCAATTAATCACAAGCAGTCTGAACGGGAAAAATAAATTATGTTAAGAAAATGTTTGTATTTACAAGTAAAAATTTTCACGCATTGTGGTGGAAAAAGTTTTAGGGAAACAACATGTTTCAAGAAATATATATTTTGATAGTTTATTATATTTAAATTTATTACTAAAAAGATCTGTCCATTAGCCACGCATGGCATCTAAACTAGGGTGACCACCAGTTCTACTTTAGGAGGACATGTCCTATAATTAATCCTTTTGTCCTACGTCCTACCGCCTAACAGAAATGTCCTAATTTCACAGATAACTATATACTTTCCTATTGGAGATTATGGCTTATAAATTATACTATATTTGCTATAATTTGGATATAAAATTTCTAAAATTTATACACATTATTGTTTTCGTTTATTCGAATTAATACCATTTTTTAATTGATAAGAACAATAATTAAAATAAATATTTTTTCATATTTTATATACATAATAATAAATACGAATTTAAAAATAAAGATTAGATGTCTTATTTATTCTTTTTTGAAATAAATAAAATAGAGGTGTTATAATTTATGCCGTTGATCAAATTACATAAATTCAAATAATTTAGTTTAGATAGTCATTATGATAACATTAAACTTTTTTTTCATATTTTTATATTAAATAATGAGTACAATTTCAACAAAGAGTAGTATTTAAAACAACAAGAGTAGTATAGGGTGAGGCAGAATGCAGTCACTGAATTAAGAAAACGGTTAAACATACATAAAAAAGGTTTTTATTGTTCAAAAGAACATATAATACCGTTTTTTTTCACGATGTTTTGAAAAGGATATCATCCAAGTCGCCCGGCAGTCTTGGCGAGCAATGCACATATTGAGACTTTCAAAGAAGTTTTCGGCGCCTCGTCCCAGTATATCTTGCGAAATTCCAGCGATGATGCCTTCAATCGCCTCCTTCGGAGCTTCAAGGGTTCGAGGTCGAACTTTGTATACCTCAGCTTTGACGTATCCCCACAAATCGGGGGAGCGAGGTGCCCATAAACGTCTCCTCAACACAGTCCCATTGCTCACCTGACTACGGCATGGTGTCTACTGAGAACGGTATTGCTCACCCAACGTAACGGCACCTGCCACGGCCCTCTTTTTGGTCTGGGGGCCCTTCAGTGATTTTTTGGAACTAAGGACTGCATTCTGTCTCACGCTATATATCCTATATCAATTTAAAATTATTTACTTATGAATTAAGTGTTTTGAGCTTTTTTTTACTACCGATTTTTATTGTTTTAATCTGAGTTGTCAAATGTCCTACTGGGATGCGTTATAAACTCCTGCTAACTCACAAAAAGAAAATTTTACAGGGCAGAGAAAAAACAAACAAAATTTAATATTGTTGTTATGGAAAAAACTATTTTTAACATTTTTCTTCTACAACTTACGATAGTAATTTTAAGTAGTAGTTTTACTTGGATGATGCTGCATCTCTTTTTCTTTCGAACGGTATTAATATTTCATAAATGATAAAAAATGGAGTTAGAAGGCTTACACTCTAAGCCGACGATATGTCAATTTAATATCTGGTCACCTTAATCTAAACCCGCGGAGAGCCTAGATAAGTTTTCACTTTTTCCTTCAATTATTTAATTGAATTGTAATGTAGTCGTTATAAATTTTTTTTTCGAAAATTTCAATTTTATTTAATCAAAATCTTTTCTTGAAGATGGTTTAATAAAAATTTCATTATTTAGCTTACCATGTTTCCCATGGTGGGAAAATTGAGACCAAGGACTATGGTCGTCTTAAGAGTCAGGAAAATAAAAGAAGGGCGCGACAAAGAAGGCATGAAAAGGGATAATCATCAGGCAAAAGGAAGATGGGAAAATAGCGTGATTGGTCATCCTCCAAAAAGAAAATGGAATCTGGTGCCTTATACAATTCAATCGGACTTTTTTATTGTATAACTAAAAGAGAAACTAATATAAACTGTTAAATTGTTTAGCAATCGTATTTCTTAAGAATAATTTTATTTTTAAGCCAAATAAATTCAATTATAAATCAAAAGAAGAAAAATTGTACTCCATCAATCAAATCGATCAATAATTAATTAAATGGTTTAGCTTCGACGGGTTTATCGAAGTGATCCGATCAAGGAACAGGCACAAATGATTGATGAAATAATCTAAGGACGTAAAAAAAGAAAATATGACCTTCATAATCGGTCATCGAATATGCTGTCTGACTAGAAAACATTTTTTTTTTAGCAATTTTATTGGAGAACACAAAAAGGGTTATCCATCTATTCATTATATAAAGAAGATGAACTCTTTATTCAAATTCAGAATTAAAGCTCAGATTGAAAATAAATACGCCATATAATATCAATGATTTCTAAAGATTATTCTACTAATGATTAAAATGATTTTTAATGAAGAATTTGAGAAATTGAAAATTATGTTTTCTTCTTGAATTGGCAATTTTTTGTCTACGAACGATTTAAGATCGAAAGTTGAATCGTGAAGTGAACATTATTAACAAAAGAATAATATGCCAAATAACAGCTCATTAGTTACAACCGTAGGTTGCTTTCCCAGTAATAATTCAATTTTATTCTGATTCTGCATCTTTAAGCCAGAAGTTGGGAAACTAGAGTCCGAAATCTATTTTTTTTCTTTGTGGGAATACAAACATTTTAGCCCAAGAACGAACTTTATACGATTGAAATTTTCCAATTTTAGGCTTCAGTTCAAAAAATAAAATAGGACCCCGTCTTGTCAGTGTCCTTATAGTGTAGGTCTCTCCGTCCATGTATCAGAGCATTCGTAAATTAAATAATATTCAAACTTACAATGGGTAATAATTTTCCCCAAAATCAAAAAGTTTATTAAAATTTTAATCGGTTGAATATTTTGGAGGGGGACGAATTTTCTTTGGTATCCTAAAAAATAAAATAAAACATTATATATATTACACGGTAATAATATTTATATGGGGAATCCCACGAGTGTTCTTCAATAGAACTTTGCAAAATGTTTTGCTAACCTCATCAAGTGCATAAATATGAAAAAAGCTTAAGTAGTTCTCTCCATCAACCAAAATAATAGAAATCTAATATGGTCCAAGTATTATGCCAATAATGTACCATATAAAGAAAATTTTTGAAAATTTTTTTAGAAACTTTTTAAAATTTATAATATAAAATACTAGGTAGGTTTCACATAAATAAAAGATCAGATGCTTGTTTAGCACGACTCTATATATATATTTAGTGTCCTTTGTGAACTCCTGAAGATGGGCTTATACCCCGAAATAAATATAGAGTCGTGCTATACAAGCATCTGATCTTTTATTTATGTGAAACCTACCTAGTATTTTAAATTTTAAAAAGTTTCTAAAAAATTTTCTTTACTTTATTAAATATGTTTCAACATCAACATACACCATTCTCCCTTAACAATATTATGCCAATCCAAAAATCGAACTTAGATTTCTAATTTAAATTCTAAAATAATGGGCCATCCATAAATTACATTCCACGAATTTCAAGATTTTTAGAGCCCCCTCCCCCTGTGTCACATTCTGTCACATTTTCATTGACCCCCCATGTATTGTGACGTCACACTATCACTTTTTTACTATATAATTTAATAATTGCAGAATTTTTTTTTATAAATTAATCTCAGCTAAAGGAATTTAATAGTATATTTTAAGCTTAACTTAATTTTTATTTTTAAAATTTTTTAATTTGACTTTTGTGACATCAAAATTTTTAAGATCCCCGTACCTCTCTGACATATTTTGTCACAAATCTGAGATATTCCCGTAATTTATGGATGTTTATATTTGGTAATTTTTTCAGCTGAATATTCAAGCTGACTAACTACCTATTAACTCTCAAGCTGTCAAGACTCCGGGTGGCGAATGCAATACTTCACATTATATCTAATATCATTACATTATTTGGCATATAAATGTGAAAGTAAAAAAGGAGAAGAAAAAATTAGGTATTATTTTTGTGAAAAGAGCGTTGATCGAAGAATCTCGTCACTGTTAGGATGCTGATCAATGCCAAGACAAGTCCAGACAAGCTTTATTCCATTAAAAACTATTTGTTTTCTCTCTGATTATAGAATTACTCACATGCAACGATAGACAATAATAAATTCTCTTTCAATTCAAAGTAAATAATAAGTTGACAATTTTTTTTGTGAAATATTTTTTGAACATAGTTTGTGATGTATCCATGTAAAGATTTCATTAAGTATAATAAGGATAAATTTTTTAAAATTTAATTCTCATTTAAATGACTGGACCCATAGTGTATATTTTTAAATGATTTTTGTACTACCTCAATTTCAATGAAGAACCTATAAATTATTCCGTAAAAAATCTTTAAATTATTTCATTCTCTTCTAGACCGAATTTTATAACTCAATTATTTTTCTGCTGCCTGCTGGTCGGGCCAAATTATTGAATTCGCGGAGCAACATTTCATTAAGCTAGTAACATATACGTGTGTACCAGTGACGTTTGGCGACTTTCCAACCAGTCCAAAAAAGTATTATTCATTTTTTGAAATTTTATTTTAATCTTCGCTTTTTTTGCGAATTTCATCTATTAGAACATCATTTTCGTAATTTTTTAAATTTAACAATAGATTTAAATAAAAAAATATATTTTGTAACCTTCGCCCCCAAACGGATTCTGCTTTGTGTGAGTGAGGGTAGGAGTCAGAAATTAAATCTTGTGACTTAAACTCCACAGTCTCTGAGATGGAAATCGACTATCTTCCATAATGAATCAGCCTGTCTATAAGAAAATCTTAAATTTCTCCTAAATTCTATTGCTATAAGCAAGCTATGAATTCTCTATAGCTCTCATAGTTATTTCCGTTCTTTTGTATTATTACTATTTTAATAGTTCCTCAGCGAGAACCATTTTTATTCAACTAAAACTCTTCTGAATTTGTCTTTGACATACTTGAACTGGAAGATATATCAGACAGGGACTTCAAACCTTCTATCAGCAGTCTTTTTAGAAAAATCATACATTTTAATTGGCCTTTGAAATTGTGAAACAATATTATTTCATTTTGAGAACCACTTTTTAAAACAAAAAATGTTTTTATAGAAATAAATGAATTAATGGATAATAATTTGAAAATTTAAAGATCCTCCTGACATTTTGGCCGTATCCAGAGCAAATTCGACTTGCCGTTTTTTTTTTTTTTTTTTTTTTTGTATTTATATACGATGAAAACTCAATTTTCAACCAAATATTAAAAATTGTAGATATATTCTTAGGTGCCTAATGATAAAATAAAATCGATAATTTTCACACCATTGCCTATATTTTAATGAATTTTTGGTGAAAAAGTATTTTTTTGTTGTTCTTTGAGCCCTCAGCAAATCAATATTTCTTAGAAGATGTCAGTTTTTTTTCCTTTATATTGATTAAAAAAAGAAAAGAAAAGTGTAATGTTCAGCAAAATTAAAATGATTTCACAGCAAAAATTCTCTTTTCAATGGATAAAGAAGGATAAAAATATCCAGAGGATTATTAGCTTCTCTTTCGGTCTTTTGTGTAGAATAATTCTTTAAGCTTTGGTTTTAATATTTAATTTAGGTATTCGAGCCTATTAAATGAACCAAACAACCAACCATTAACTAATAAGTAATTACAGAGCAAATTAACACCAATGCCACACATATAAATTACATTTCTTTTTAGGGTTCCGTTTAAAAATAAAAATAAAATGTATTAGGGTGGCTAATAATATCTGCCTGTTTAACCGTCTGTTAAAACATTTTGTGGCTCGTGAACTAAATATGATAAAAACTTGAAATTTAGAATTTATATGTAGCTATTCATTTTCCAACAAATTAGAATTCATAATAAAATTTTAATCGAATGTTTATTTTGGAGAGGGTCGAATTTTTTTATATGGGGTCAAAAATAAAAAATTGTTTTTTATCATTGGGTATAAGGTATTTACTGAAAAGATGTCTTAATATTTTTAAAAATTTATTTCGATTTAAAATAACGATTTTTGAGAGGTCGAAATTTGCTGTTTTTGATGATTTATGTTCCTGTCGTCGGCGTTTAGAAACGGTTTAACTTAAGATAATGGTAAAATTCCATAAATTTACTTATTTCCTTTTTAGCAATTAAAACTAAGAACTATTTTAATATCACAATTATTTTGGAAGTTATAATCTTACCCAAAACACTTAAAGAACTTGAAAAAACAGGCCAAGTTCGAAAAAGTAGTGAAATCTAAGAGCAGCCAAGTTAAATTCGCCAAGAATAATTAAGTTGACAAAATAGTAGAACTTTCAATTAAAATGAATTCTTTCAATTTTGAATGACAATCTAGATTCATGGATTCTAAATTATTAATTTAAATTATTTTCATGAAACTTGGCATTATGCTATTAGGGTAAAAAACTAAATTCGTGACCAGCCAAGTTTCATGAAAATAATTTAAATTAAAAATTTAGAATCCATATCTAGATTGCCATTCAAAATGGAAATAATTCATTTTAATAGAAAGTAGTATTAAGTGGATATTGATGAGGCAGTTCAAAAAAAGAAGAAGATAATTTACACTATCTTTTTATTCATAAAACCGACGTTTCGGAGGCTATTCCCTCCTTATTCAGGGTTTTGAAAAGTCAGTGAAGGAAATCCAATGCGGCATTCCCCTCTGTCTCCTCTTTCAGTGGCAGTAACAATAATATCTTGTATTTCATTCTCAGCAGAATTATAATGTAAATAATTATGTAAATTTGATATTTACTTAAATATTTAATAATAATAACTATAAAAGAACTCATTACATTTTATGTTAATAACATTCTCGTCAGCAGTATAAAAATACTTGTAATTGACGAATTTATTGAAATATCTTACTTTTCTCACGAAAAGCGAAATAAAAAAACAATTTGTAAAAAATTTGTTCAAGCTGTTTCTAATCTTAACTAGAATAAAAAGAAATATACTAAATCTATCTCTTAGGAAATATTATATATCGATAGGGAACTAAAAAAATGAAAAGTGATTTTTAAATGAAAGTAAAAGCTCTTTTTGCTTGGACTTTCCACTTCATCTCAATCCCCCAACACTAGGGGCGTCTTTTAACCCTTTCGTGATACAATCTGGTGTTAGACGTGCCGTGAGAATTTTATCCAAGTAGAAGAAAAAACTAGAAAGAAAAAAAAATCAGAGAGAAACAAAATCACTGCAGTGCAGCTATCATGGTCTGCAAGTTGCTTTCCATTCCTAAGGGAAACCCGATGTCATTCGAGTTCATTTTTACTAACTCTTTTTTCACTTAAACATCGATTTAATCTCTCCCTTTAGTTTTATTATCTAGCCTTAATTTGTAGGTCTTGGTAAGTATCTCTTATATTGGCACCTAATAGTCCAAGAGCTAATGAAAATTTTGAACGATTATTTGAGGTGAAGAGTGGTTGGAGGTGGAGGAGGGGATAGAGTTCAGGGAGCGAACATTCCTTATAAAAGAAAAAACAATTGCAAATAATTTAATGAATGTCCAAATGTTTCGAAAGAAATTGCTTCTTTATATCTAGAAAATCAATTGCTTTAAGAAAAAATAATAATATTAATATTAGTAAATTTTGAAATCATATACAGTAACTTTAAATTTGTATACGGTATATATTATTAGTTCAGAAGCTAATCCGAATCCAAGCCCATTTTTAGAAAATTTATACATTTTCGTAAATTCTTTAACTAACAAATTAGGTTAATTATTTTCGTACAAAACTCCTGGCTCTGGTATTCATCAGTAGAACCTTTTTATTTCTTCTGAAATTGTGAATGAATTTGAGATTAAAAAAAAAATGTGTAGCCTTTGAACGGCTCATACATAGACGTATAGATAAATTATACTTAACTATGTATAGATATATTATACTTAAATTTGTATAGTTTATTCCGAAACAATATTTGAAAACATTTAGATTATTCATAAAGAAAATTTCTATTCGTGTATACTCCATACGCCTGAATATAGGCAATCAGTTCGCCACCTCTTCTGTAGAGCTGCGTAAGATTTAGGCTACCGCAAGCGACCCGCTTGTTAGACAGTCGTGTTTTAAAGCATTGAATTTTAGTCTTTAGTGGTGATTTTTTGCCTTTTTTTGCATTTTTTACAATGTTTCATCACGAAATTTTGTTAGGAAACCTCAGATTCGGATTCGGCACACCAAAAAACATATAGGATGGTAGAAATCAAAACTACCCCAAAACTTTCCTGCGAGAGGCCCTTTTGAGCACAATTTAACTGGACTAGACGTCATTTGCAGGAGAATACAACAAGCCACTTTTTAAACTTTTTCTCGATTGGAGGTAACACGTCTGTGCTTGAATCGACCCAAAAATTTTCAACATTTATTCCATCTTTAAGACGCTATTTTTATTTTTATTAACTCGCGATATTTATTCCACACCTGTTTTTATTTAATATCTAAGAAGAGAACCTTACTCCACCTGTTTTTTTTATCTAATGGTATATCATTTTAGATTCTAGAAGAACCTCTTAATGTCTCTTCCAGAAATGCTTCAACCTTCCTAATCAATAAATTTAAAGAAATTAAGTAAAAATAATACGGGGATATATTTCTTTATTTAAAAAATAAACTAAAATATAGATTACTGTAAAAGTTCACAAAATGAATTGATAAAATTATATCATCATTTTTATTGAAATGCAAAATAACTGCTAGATTTGTCTCTAATAAGTAGGTTTCACAATTAGAAGAAATATAATTGTGATTAACAACATTTCTTTTATTTGTGAAACCTATCTAGTAATCTAAATTTAATTTGATTAAATCTGTTTCACTTCGAACCACAACACCTATGCTCTCTGAGTAAAATTTTTATTATTAATTTTCAATAGTAACGCATTTAAAAGTTTTCTAAAGAATTAAATTTAAGCTTTTTAGAGCAAATTCTATAGAGAATATAGATATTAAATTTTTCCTATAAACTATCTATTTCTCCAATAATATTTGTAGGAATATCAAAAAAGAAGTTTCGACTGAAACCAGGCCTAGATGATCATAAAAAATAGGTGGCTTTATCAGAAACTTCTCTCTTCATAAACAATTCAATCTCCGAAGTATCAATTTAACAAATACTTTTCAATAATAATTATTTATAAGAATTTTGCTCGCTTGGTGTGTACTGGATATAGTGTATGTATTGTGAATAGATGTACATAGTTGTATATACTCGTAAATGTTATCTCAGTTTGTGAATTTTGTGTATATATATATGGTGTTTAATCAAGCTTTTATCATTGTTCTGTACAAACTGATGGGGTCGACACATTGTTGGGGGAGTGGTTTCCACTGATGAAGAGATGCCGCAAGCGCTCTCGAAATATTTGAATTAACCATTTGAATAATAAAATAAATTACTGGAAAGAAGCAACTCAATTTATTTATCCTTTAACAATAAAAAAATAATTATTTAGTTTATACTTTTTTAAGTATCATCAATGAACTCTATTTTGAACACATTCACGACGTTACTAATGAGGCATTTTAATATCTTGCGGTTTTTCTGATTTAATGATTTTTTCAGCTTAGATTAGTACATTATTATTATTTTCGTTTTGCTTTCTATTTTTTAGATAAATCAACAGTCAATGATACACAAGGAAATGTATTTTTCTAATACAAAATACATCAACTGATTTGTGAAATAAGTTCCAATACTCAGGTGGCATGTTTAGAGAGAAAAATTAAAATTTTTATATTATTTTACAAATGTTTAGATTGTACTTAACGTTAATGGAAGTTTAAAAAGTTTGATTTCAAAACTCACATTAGATAATTAGTTTTTATCTGATGATTAAGTGAAATAATTATGGAGGCTCCTCATATATACTAAAGATAATCCGGAAGCTAGGATTTCATACTTTCGGGGACTATGGTATTCTCGCTGTTTTTGATATGTAATTTTTCAGTTCAAAGTTCAGTTAAAATACTTAGCAGATTATAGGAACAATTTATTTGCTTAGACGTAACCAGCAAACAAACAAACCAACATTATTAGCTTATATTAGATTTACACCTGATTTTTGTTTTGATAGAAATCCTAAGACAACCAAGCATCTTGGCTAATAGTTAAAAAAGGAATAATTAATTTTAAAATATTTATTTATTTATTCCAATAACCTTATTTCTTTTTCGAGATAGCTTAGGATAGTTAATTTTTAATGCGAAGTATCAAGGTATATATAGTATTTTCTTTTAACAAGCCAAATCTATAAATTTATTCTAATCTAATTGAGATTTATGTTTTCTTTCCTTGTTTTTTGTTTTTCTCTTTCATCAGTTATTTTAAATTATTCGAAATAGCTAAGTTTATTTTACATCTAAAATATATATAAATATTCATATTTCACCTTTTCTTAAACATTTATCACAATTATCATAATAAGTCTAAATAACGATTTATTGAACGTAAAAAAGAATTGATAAAAATCAAAAACAGCCAATTTATTTGAGATGTTTTATAGTGATTTAAAAAAATTTAATCTTCCAAAATGAATTCATTAAGAACTCAAGCAATTTCAGGTATATCCGATAATTATGACAGGCAATAGCGATTATATCAGTTACTTAACTATATATCATTCATTAACTCTGCCATGATAACCGAAATACCTAAATTTCTAGGTGATTTTTAGTGTTTCGATCTTAATCTTAAAAACTAGTAAACGAAATTCAAAATTATAAGAAGGAATAAAATTTCTACAACTCGTTCAGCTATTTTTAACCAACTTCAAAAAAGGAGGAGTTTCTCTATTCGACTGAATTTTTTTTTGTGCCTATGTTACCTCATATCTCCGCCAATTGTAAACCAATTTTGAAAAAAATTTTTGCATTTGGTTCAGCCTACCTACCGATTGGTCCCATTTTTTTTCATAGGTATTAGACCTTTTTATTAGGTGTTTTTAGACCTAACTTCTTTGTTTATGAACCGATTTCGATGTTTCTTTTTTTATCCGATAGGGGGTGTCTTAGGGATGGTGTCATATTAATTTGCTCAAGTTCCGATGATATCATCACTATTAATATCATCACTAAAAAGAGAACAATAAAAATAATTTTTAAGAAAAAAATAAAAACCGACTTCAAAAAATTAAATGCAACAAATAAAATACACTAAAAGGTATAAAATAATTATTATCTTATTTAATTACAACTAAACGACGAAATATTAACATGAAATTACTTTTTGAAGTTGGTGCCAAACATATACCTTTTATGAATCGCACTCGACGGATCTTACTTATAGTACGTTTGGAGGGTATGCTTGCTTATAGGTATAGTTTGTTTGGTACCAACTTCAAAAAGTAATTTCATGTTAATATTTCGTCGTTTAGTTGTAACTAAATAAGATAATAATTATTTTATACCTTTTAGTGTATTTTATTTGTTGCATTTAATTTTTTGAAGTCGGTTTTTATTTTTTTCTTAAAAATTATTTTATTTTTCTCTTTTTAGTGATGTTATTAATAGTGATCATATCATCAGAACTTGATCAAATTAATATGGCACCATGCCCAAGACACCCCCTATCGGATAAAAAAAGAACCATCGAAATCGGTTAATAAACAAAGAAGTTAGGTCTAAAAAAACCTAATAAAAAAGGTCTAATACCTATGAAAAAAATGGGACCAATCGGAAGGTAGGCTGAAACAAATGCAAAATTTTTTTTCAAAATCGGTTCACAATTGGCGGAGATATATGAGGTAACATAGGCACAAAAAAAAAAAAAAATCAGTCGAATAGAGAACCTCCTCCTTTTTTGAAGTCGGTTAATTAATTTTTTTTTATCTTTTATATAAGAAATTTAATACAAACGTGTTTTACTCAGAAAATTTTGATCTAGAAACATTGATATTATTAATTTTATTAGTGATTAAAAAATAACATTATGGATAAATATTACAAATAATTTATTTAGGCAGTTATCCTAAACTATACCACAATGGTAACCAAGCTGTGGCTCGAGAATGCTAATAATAATTATCTGATGAGGGATGAGATTGAAGAAAGAGAAAGGCGTTTAGAATTGCATACGGAACACTTTGCGCCTCTCTATACAAGTGAATGAACAAGGCTTATTCTAATCAAGTTATTCTGCCGTCCAATAAAACACATCGACTTAAAATAAATCACGGCGCCTCGATATCAAAAGATTATTGTCGACTAGGGACTCACCTATCTTAACTCGAATCGCTTTGAGTTTCCTCCAAAACCTTAGATAAATTTCCTTGAGGTATGCATAGAGCATACTTAATCACATAAAAATCCAATTTGAATTCCATCAAAATTAACTTTTTATTTTTTCCGAGAGCTGGTATTTTTACTTTTTCTTCAAGTAATAAAAAGATTCAACGTCCTACTGGCTTCTATCAAAAACTTTTTTATACACTTCTTTTGTATACTGTATATATTATATTGTATTTACAGATTTCCTGTTTTAAGTAGAGAATCAAGATAAAAATAAAGTAAAAAAGTTTAGTCTGAAAGTTGACAATTTAAATGCGATGAGGGTAGAAATTATAAGTTATAATTATAAGTTATTTCTATAAAAAAAACTAAAGTTTTGTCTGTACATTAATCCAATTCGCCCCAAATTATGAATGTACGCGTTTCAAGCAAAGTTATGAAAGAAAACACCCTCAAAAAATTCCTGTCTGTCTGTTTACTGTCTGTCCGCGCAAATTTTGTCCTCAATTGGCATAAAAACGAGTGGAGATTTTTTTTATGAAATTTCGTATTTGGATCAGATATCTTCTAACTTAAAATGATAGCTATAGAACATTTTGACCCCAAAAGAGGTTGCACCAATGGAAATTATCAAATGACTCTTAAACTATCAACTCTACGGCAAATTCGGTTAGAAGCAAAACCATAAATATGTATTATAAATGATAAATTTTCAGTCCCATTTAAAAAGTCTTATAGCTTAGGTATAGATTTTCTAGATAACTGATTAATTTTTTTTTAATGAAAATGATGAGAGAAGGAGTTACACCAAAAAGATCCATTCCCTAAAGGCCTGGGTTGGCCCCTCCATCGTGAAAAGAAGAAGAGGGGATTTTATGGGCTGGGCGGGGTCGTAGGTATCTGTGGATACGAGTCATAAACAGCTGAAGGTTATAAGTCGCTAGAAGGTGGCTGGGAGCGAGTTCCAGTCTCTGGAGGTCATAGGGATAAAAGAGTTGGCGAAAGCGCTTGTTCGATTTTTATCCAATTTGACGGCGAAGGGGTGCTGAGCGTTCAAAAACCGCGTGTCTCTCGTAAAGCGGGGTTTAGGGGAGATAATTGATTTCAGCTCGACTGAACAGATATCATGATAGTATCTGTAGTACAGGGAAAGAGCAGAAACGCTTCTTCGGTGAGCCAGGGAGTCGAGTGAGTTAGTTAGGGCCGGGTCTCCTATTAGTTTAATTGCTCGCTTCTGAATTGCATTCAGTGTGAATGATTCTATAGTTCCAATAAAATTTATACAACATTATTAAATTAAAAAAAAAAAACTGAAAACTTTTCCGAGAGTCGGTACACCTTCTGCAAATTTTGGTTATTCGGTAATCGTTGTTAGGGGATGGTTTGAGTTATAAATTTGAAAAAGACAGAATGGTTTACTCTATTTATTCAAATTGTATTGTGCCGAATTTCAGCTCATTATCTTCAACTCTTCGTGTGTTTTGCATTTTGGAACGACAAGTTCTAAAGCTAGAGAGCCCAAAATCTTATTTTTGAAAATATAAGCATTTTGCCCTCAGAAAGAACATTTTATGACCTTTCATTATTGATTAATCGCTTCGCCTGCCTAGCTTGCCGGGTTATGATTTTTGATTCGAGTGTTTGGAATAATCTTTTACTTTAGTTAATTATGTGATTTTTATAAAATGATAAATTTTGATGTAGAAATTGGAGGCAGTGGAGGACAGGACTCTATGTGATTTTTAACTTATAATAAGAATAAATTATATTAATAGGCAAATGTCAAATGTAGGAGGGTTAAAATTTCACTAGAAAATCAAGAGGATTATGAATTATTTTTATTAAGTCAGAAGGTTTGTTCCTCCTTCCTCTTCAGGAGTTAAACCCCTAATGTCAAAAAATACAATCCAGGTACTTGATTTGCCCAAAGAGGTGCAACCGCATCTGACATATACCACGCGTAATTTTTTTTCTCAGAAAATATTATAGATCTTCATCACGAAACAACTTCGCGTCACCTGATTCTAAATCTTAACATATAGCCAAACCATATATTTTGATTAGAATATATCAAGAGTTTCGATTTTTTACATTTTCAAAGATCAAATGGAAACGGAAGGAACGACTATTCCTGAATAGACATAAAACAAATAATAATGTACAAACCGTCGAATTTAGTAGTTGACCATGTCTCTTGATTTTCTATAGAATTAAATTTTATTATCATTTTAAACACTAATTAGTTTAATAAAGTCATTCAATAGATAAAATAATCTCAATTATAAAAATAACTTTACTTAGGACATTTATAAAGTTGGTTTTGTTGTGTTGAGAAATAAAAAAATACGATTCGCAAATAACTTTTTCACAGAATGGCCGAAAATGAAAGTAAAAAGCAATAGAGAAAAAGACCGAGACAGAAATATTGAAAAATCGCTGAAACGTGCTTATCTTAAAATCTCATATCGATTTTCCAGACCAATCATAACAAGTTACACGTTCTTTTTCACATGAAGAGGATTTAGAGTAGGTATTTCAAATGAATCTAATATAATATTGTTTTATCGATTTTATTAAATTTTCGAACTAATATACCTATCTTATTTTTATATTATTAAATGAGGAATTCTTGTATATACTATATATACAATCGGTTTCTCAAAAACGGCTCTAAGGATTTCGGTGTATTTGAAAACACATCATTACTTTAAAAAAATGAAGCCCTGATTAATTTTTGGTCCATAATATTAGTACTTTCCAACAGTGCTTTTTTAGTTTTTTCTAAATATCTTGAAAATGACCTAACCAATTTTGATAAAATTTAATATCCTAATTAAGTACCTTGGGGACCACAAAAAAGGTTATATAAAGTTTTTAGTAAAATTACATTTTAAATTATTTTACTCTAAAGTATTCAAGTACTTTTTATCTTAAAATTCTTTAAAATTTATTTATTTGGCCTGTTTAATATAGCTCATTTAACCTTGCATTAGTAAGCATGGATAGGCTTCATTAAATTTAATATTTTATTTAACTAGCTTGAGGACTTCAAATAAGGGTACATACATTTTTAGTCAAATCATATTTGAAAGTACTTTACTCTAAACTAAGATACTACTTTTTTAATTCTTTTAAATTTATTTATTTGGTCGGTTTAATATATAGCTCGTTTAACCTTACTTTAGTAAGAATGTAAAATACTAAATTTGAGAGAAAATTTTACAAGTAACCATATAGCAACTGCGTTTGTATAGTATCCATTACATTTGCTGAAGATCGGGAGGAATCGACTGAAAATCGATTTAAAACGTTTCGATTATTATTGGTAACCATTGCTGAAGACGGAGTAATCGACTTAATATAATAAAGAAATAAACATATCGATATTTCAAATGACTATGGATAAAGTCAAACAACGATCCGTTGTAGTTTATTTTATTTTAGGTAGCTAATTTTCTTTTGATTTTATATAAAACAATTGATGCGATAATTGGTTAAAGACTTTGAACTCTGCTAATAGCATACAATAGATCTTTCTTTAATGTCAACCAAAACGCAACGGATATAAAAAGTTGAAAGCTTTAAATGCATTGATTTTTTTTTTATAAAAAATTCCATCTGTTTTTCTCAGTCTCTTGGATTCATTTAGGATAAAATATTTTAACGTCCGATAGTTCAATCTAAAAAGGACGGATGATGAATTAATCCTATACTAAAAAGCATTTCTTCTATTAAGGGCAATTTAATGAAGTTATCATTTTTATAGCTTTATTTTTTGAACATAAAACTAATTATCAGTATATATTTGAAATTCAATTTTTGAAGAATAGCTGATTTTATTTAGTCTGGCCATGGCTCTTATTAAATTAAATTTCCAATTCGCTATTTAAAAAAAAAACCTAACTTTCAATTTCAAAACCATAACTTTAAAATCATTAATAATTGTTATATATTAATAAAAGTTATAGCCTTGTTATAGATATAGAACTACCACCTTCGAAGTAACTATTTCTTTGCAGGTGTACATGGGTATATACCTTCAATGAAAATATTTATTTTTAGACGATACGAATTTCCAGGAAATTACAACATCATCACTATAATTAAATGGCTTTTTGGATTCTCGTACTTTAATTGAAATTATTCTCTCAATACATTTACATTTAATTAAATTTTACAGAAATTGTTTTCTTTTGTATAAATATTCTGTGAACCTTGTCTCTATTTCGACTAACTTTCTTCTTTTGTTTATTTAATAAATCATTATTATTTTCTTATTGAGGTAAATTTACCAACAATTGATTTAATTGAGATAATTCCGATATTGAATGAAGTAACGAGAGTTACAAAAGATTTTATAAACCAAAAAATAATTTATCATATTCAACCAAAGAACGTTTTCAAAACTTGTTCAATTATTTTTTATTTTCACAGGTGTTGATAGCACAGTTTCAGACGTGGATGGGCAGCCATATTCAACTTTGCTATATGGCAATGGCCCTGGATATTCATCGCCGAGAACAGTTCCAGCTGCAAATAATGCATCCGATACGGGCTCTGTTGGTGATAAGAACATAGCTCATGGCTCTGCTGTTCCCAGACAATGGGCTACTCATGGGGGTGAAGATGTTCCTCTCTATGCTCAGGTGCTCCATTCCTTTAATTAATACCCCACCTCCCACCCCTCTACACAAACTAATACTTCTATAAGTCATTATTCAATATTAATCTAGGTATTTATTTTAATATGATTATTGCTGATGCTGTTTCTCGCTTTTAATCATTCCTTTTTCTCTTGTTATTCCATAACTTTTACAATACATCTTGCCTTTTTTTATCGTGCTCCCAATGGGGTTTCTTGTCTTAGTCAAGAGCTATCCATTTCTTTCAGTCCTTTAATTTGATTTATAAGTAAAAGATTACTAATCTGAATGGCTTAGTTTACACGTTAACTTTACTTTAGTACACGAACCATAGGTATAGTTCGTAACAAATATCCAGTATAAATGATGCATATTGACTGACGCTTAGCGAAGAAGTATCGTATTATAATACGAGTAGTAGGTATGCTTACCAAAAACACATGGGTATTAAATTTTAACAACCTCCTTAAAATATTGTTTAAAATGTGACCCCAAAATTTTAATAGTCTGTTGTATTTTTTAAAGAGCATTTTGGGGCATAACATTCTTAAAGAGGAGAAATAATTATACAGTAATGATTATATCTGTTACTCGATTTTCAAACATTCAAGACCTCTTCGCGATTTAATTAAATTAGATACCAACCCAACAAAGGCATTCGCCAATTAAAAAGTTTTTGTTTTGCCGAGAGTAGCAGAGTTGTTGATTCACAAAGAGAAACAAAGAGGTTGTCCTCTGCTTGATGCAAATAAACATATACACATATATATCAAGATGATATATCTGTATATATATTATTTATTTGTTTGAGACTATAGTTTCGAAGACTTGGTCTTCATCATCAGTCTTTCTTCAATTATAAATGTTTTTCATGGAGTCAATATCCATATGATCTTTGTTTCTCTTTGTGATTCGCCAATTACTTTATTCCTATGACTACTAGAGACTGAAACTCATTTCCTCCTTCCATCTACCCAGGCTGCATATAGTATACCAATCAATCAAGACTTTCTTTCAAGACACGCATCCACAGATACTTTCAATTCTGAGCAGATCTCTGAAATGTTTTCTTCTTTTCACGATACAAGTGTCCACTCCGGACTTCAGAAGTTGTACCCTTTTGGGGAAATTTCTTCGTGTGTCATTAGTATTCATTTTTATAATTTATACATTTAATTTTGTTCCCAGGGTCCTCTGGCAAATATTCTTTTCAGTGGAGTAATGGATCAGAGTTATATTCCACATGCAGTGGCATATGCTGCTTGCTTAGGCGAGCATGCCCCTAGATGCCAAGGCGGCACCGACAACTACTCTCTTCCTGTTATAAATCAGGTAAGGTTTAGAACTTAAATCTTCATATATATGTATATATACTCTTATTTTAAAATGTTTGTCACAACTCTGGTTTTTCAATTCAAGTAGTTGTTTAATAAAGATGATATCATCGAGATTCTAGAGAGTCCTTAAACATTCGTTTCAAACTTCATCCAATTAAAAAATTCAATATATATAGGGATAATATATAAATTAAATTGAAAGTTAAAACAAAGGCTCTAACTTAATGCTTTTATGAAAAAAATTGATAATTAAAAATATTCCATAATAATTATTGACTATCTAATGATGCCTCATTTTATGGATGAAGTAGAAGAATATCAAATGAAACCACTTAGTTTATATTTTTTGTAAGAAGGGTCTTAATTCATTAAAGCATTCCTTTCTTTTAAAAGGTAAAATTAAAAAAAAAATCATTTCCCAAATTTTATATAAATAAAAAGATTGTTGTAAATTACTCTCTGGAATTTTGTATGGCATTCATCATATTATTACAATATTACTAGTCTGTATCACTGATTATAACATTAGATATTTTGTTTAAATTTTCTTGTTTATTCCCGGTTGATAAATTTAAATCATTTTTACGGGATGATAGATATAATTCAACTCTTCGAGTCAATAAGATAAGTTGACTCAAATTTGAAAAGGGTTTTAGATTTAAAAGCATGTCCGTCTAGTAAAGTCTTTCGTCAACCTCACCTTCAAAGCCACAACACCAAAAAGTCTAAGATTAAATTAAATTTTATTAATAGACCAGAACATTGTTAATAATTATATGTTAAATTATTTTTTAATTTTTATCCTTTAAAGATGGCAAATCCTTTTGTTAAAAAATGGTATCACAAAATGGCGATTTGAAAAAAAAAATTTGCAAGTAGATATAAAATAGAGTAAATAATTAGTAAATTATTTTAGTTTAGAAATGTTTATATCGAATCTGGATTTGGTAATCTAAATTCAAATCATGACTGGACTTTTAAGTAGGAACAGGAGCAATGTAAATATAAAAAAAGCTCGACTCGATAAGATAAATTTAATAAAATTTCATATACATGTATGTACCTATAAATCGAGAATAAAGACTGATTTACACAAATAATTTCATGAAAAATGCAGGGAATCAACAAATCATTTGAAATGGATTAAGCTTGATTGCAAACAACGGATAATTTAGGCTAACATTCTTTTTTTTGTTCTATGTTTATTATTGTTAATTGCACTAGGGCTTCTCTAATTGTGTTTATCAGATCCATTGGTAGCTTTTCTGCATGGCATTTTATGTGTAAAAACGGTTTCCACTATCTCTTTCACATAAACAGATGAACCCCTCTAGATTTATTTATTTTGCCTTTTTGTTTAACAATAGGTATCAGACATCATGCAAAAATTATAAATTGGTTTAAAATTTAATCAACTTAAACGCTTAAAAGCCTAATTCAGTTTTAAATTATGTTTTGTAATTTTTTATTTTTGTTTTTTGTGAAACGCCGAGGATGAACTTGTAAATAAATGTAAATAAAGTATTATACATTTTTGAATTCCCTATATTCATTACATGGTATAATTCAATAATCCAGACAACTAATTTTGTTGAGCTGTGAATAAATACTTTAATGAAAAATAAGCAATTCATAGAGAAAGCTTTAAAAATTAGAATAAAAACATTTACAAGAAATTTGGCTCTTACAAGTATTATAAGTCAAAGTCTAGTTTCTCTATCTAATACTTTTCTTGCCACTCAACATCAAATGCAAATCTCAAAAATTATAAGGGATAGAATTAAAATATATTAAAAATGAGTGCTCCCACCTAACTTCATGTCTACCCCCCCTCCCCCAGTTTCATAAAAAGTACCTTCCTCCCCAGTTTTAAGAAAAGTAGCCCCCCCCCCCCCTCATCTTATTCACTTCTAAAGAATTAGAAGAGATTTTTTTAACATTTGTTGAAGTTATAAGATTTGACCGTTTTTATTTTTAGCATATAATGCTAAAATGCAACAACCCTAGTAACACAATGTTTCAAACTATATAGTAACTATATAGTTCCTATATAGTTTTCGAGAATCTATATAGCCCTATATAGTTCCTATATAGTTTGAAACATTGTGGTACTAGGTAATTTCCCCCCTCCCCTGTGGGTACTCCTGTATTAAAAAAATAAATAAAAAATAAACGTTTTTATTTTAAAATGCGCTAAAAGTAGAAAATAAATTTTCTTTAGTACCGGGAAAATTTATACCTCACGTGACTACAAATAATAGCATGGGCGCTTATATTCTTTAAAGTTTGAATTGAAAGCCCCCATGATTTTATTTTTATTCCCGTGACTATAGAAATTTTCTGGTACTAAAGAAAAATGTATTTTCTACTTTTTTGTGCTTTTAGAAAAATAAAGCCTGTTTTTAAAAAGTAATATATTTTTCTTTTAAAATTTCGAATATCATTGATGAATTGGTCTAATTGTGTTGGACGGTTGCCCTGCAGCAGGTGTGTGGCCAGGGGGTGGTCGGCTTGGGGTCCGGGGGCGGCCCTGGCTCCAACGACATTGCAAACGCCGCGTCCCCAGACGGCGTCGCCGTCATCGCCAGCAGTGTCATGTCCGATGACGCCGTGGGACCCAATCTGGCTGGAGGGAACCCAGGAACCAACACCAAAGGGGCAAGTGCTGCTCTGACCAACATCAAGACACAGACTTGGCTCTCTATAATGTCCCTTGCCGTGATAGCAATCAACACATAGCGGGGCATATCTTATCAACATGGATTATAAATACCATGGACTCATGATGCGTGTTTATATCTCACAATGTCTGCTGGTTTGAATATAATTAATGTTTCCCTTATATATCGATATCATTCGAATATAAATATATAAGCCTTGGATAGATGTATATAACTTTTCTATAGAGCAGACAATTTTTTCTCATATTTAAATGGTGTTTAACTTTTTCAAGATACGGACTCTTGCTATCATGTATAAAACATATTTGTTTTGATTAAAAAAAGAGAAAAAAAAATTGATTAAATGGATTGTGATTTTTAAAGTTGGATTATATATAAAATATATATTGCAAATGTTGGACCATTGAAGATTTAATTTTACTTGTCAGATTGTGGAAATAAATGTATTCATTCACTTCTAGTAAATATTAATAATATTAGATCATTTAGTTATCAAATAAATAATAGCACACTATTTTCCTGTACAAAACGATTAAAATGAACTATCTATCCTTAGGATATTTATTGTTTCAAAAAATATCAGTAGAATTTCTATTCTATTTTTCCATCTCCAAAACCCGAAATCCTAGTGTGAATCCTTGTTTTGATTGTAATAAAAATATATTTTTATTTCTTTGTATTTCTTTTGCAAGATAAAAAAAAAAAAAAAATGCAACAAATCCAATCTTTCATATTTTTGCAGATATAAATCTCAAGAAGTTTCAAAGGAAATCCAGCAGGAGAGAAGACAGATTTTATCGTCCTATGAGACAATTGATTTTAGCTCTATAAACTTGTGACGATCTTTTTTCCTTGAAGAATCGATTATTGGATGAAGTTTATTAAAATTCATATGTTCTCCTTTCAACGACGACAAAAGGTTACCAGTTACTAATTTTGTCTTAATAAAGCCAATGAGAATCAAATTTTAAAAGTTTATAGTACTACATCATAAATACTAATTTAATCAAATTTTCTTTTGTGTTTAGTTCATTTCAAACAAATTTTTGAAATTCAACGTTAAGTACCTACATCTACAAGTATCCATCAATGGTTATATTAGAAATAGATGCGGGGCAAAAAAAAATTAGAAAATTAAGAAACACTATTATTGTTTACTGTGTGTTCAAGCATTCAAGTGTGATTGTACTGTCTTGGAAAATTTGTATATATGTTCGAACTAAATGATGAAAATTTGTTGAATGATTTAATATAATGATCTATTTACTAGCATCTGTTTTGAAGAATACCAATGAGGATTCAAAACGTATGCGGAAGACTAAATAAATATATTTATTACACGAAGATTTCGTCACAATTTTATCTCCATCTATATCTAAAGAATGTGTGGGGGTGTTGGTAAATATTATTGCTAATTACATAATTCTATAAACATTGTTGTAATTGTGAGGAGCCCTCTTTCGAGAGGGGGGAGGCGAAATTTGATGCTAGACCCCATGTAATTTTATCATATCATTCAGAACAAAAATAAAACGTAAGTAGAAACAATAATTAATATTTATTATTATTAGTACTTCTACTAAGTGTTCAGGCTCCTGCACAATTTGGTCATCCATTCATGCGGCTGTTGGTGTCTAAAACAATAATTAGTTTGGCTCAATAAAATATTCACTTCGAAAAATACAAAAAAAAAACGTCTCAGAAAGTTAAGTACAATAAGTCCACGAGTTACGCTATTAATTGGTTCCGAAGGTTTTCAAGTAACCCAAAAAATCGCATATGTCGAGGAAAGCGCAAAATTTAGAATTTTTGGCAAAAAATATGTTTTAGTTTCAAAGAATAGGTGAAATAAAAATAAATAAATAAATACACTCAAGAAAATATTATTTATTGCACATAACTGAGTTACCCCCACCACACTACCACGCCTCTTCTTATCTAAACTAAACAACTAATTTTTATTTTTTTTAATCGCGTAAGTCGAGGACTGACTGTATTTATAATAAATGCTTTCACTATAGCGAATGTGCTAGTTTAATTAATATTTCTAAAATGTCTACTATTAAAATTCTTACCTATATAGCTAATATTAGCGATTAATTTAAATTACAAAATCAATAAATAAAAAGAAAAAAAAAATAGAAACTAATTGATCTTAATGTAACTATGATTTTACCTTGTTTTTGAGTGAGCCCATGCAAATTGAATCGAAACTATTTGATAGAGAACAATTAAGAAGAAGATATAGTAATAGGCTAGCATGTTAATGTCCACTTAAGTGACTATGATAGAGAAAGGGGTGACTCTATTGAATGGATAGCCATGACGTTCCCTTCCGAGATGGAAATGCTTCCAACAAGAAGGAAGTGGAATTTAATACTAATTCTGAATCGGGGGATGAGAAAACTGACAACTGGGATCTGTCTCTTCGGTATGTATGTTTAGTGACATACGAGACACAGTTAGACACAGACATTCCCCTGGAAGTCAAGAATGATAAATCTGATAATGTCTGGCGACACGACAGTCCCACCGAGAAGAAGCCCCTGCCAACCTAGTTTGCCTCACACGATTTAGCTCAACTGTTCTCTGAGTGTGTTTGTGTGTGGCTTTGTAAGCTTGTTGCCACAAAGCCTTGAAATTAGTAGCGATCATTAATCAAAGGCTAATTAAACGAAAATTATCAACGAAACATTCCAGCCGTCGAGATATTCCCCGCGAGACGCCAGCCACAGAAAGTCAACCGCAGGGGCTGTTAATAAATAGGCACCCACAACTGCTGCTGGGTTCATTCCCAACAGCTACATTAGCCCAAAGGATAAACTGTATATTCAATTATATAAACAAAATCTACAACATATTTGATTAGAGCCACAAACAACAAAATATACCTATTCTAATCATCATACATACATTTAGTTTTAGAATCTTTACTAAATTCCTTTGAATCTAAATCAGTAAACTACTTTGCGATCGATAGCTGAAATACGCTTTTCGAAATCCGTTGTTTTAGATCCCTCTACCTAGATCATTGTTTCTAAAACTTTTTTGTTTGACGGAACATTAAAAATATCTAGAATCATTTGCGGCACAAATATAAAAAAAAAGGTAAAAGTTGTATGATACAAAAAACATAAAAAAAAAAACAATGGAGTAATTATAAATACTATTTCAAAGTTACAAAACCCATGCAATTTTAATTATTTGTCAAAAACGCTCGGGACACACAGGTTGAGAAACACTGGCTTAGAGAGCCCAAAATCTAAACAGTTCTCCGCATTGAAAATAGAAAAATTTTGCTACAAAACAAACTTTCTAAGAAGATTTCTTTTTATGAATTTAATTTTTCTAATGAATGATAAAAATGAAGAAAAAAGTAAAACTTTTTCACGACCCAGTACGTTCGGCAGTTAGAACAAATATTTTTTTCATATTATCGTCTGAATTTTATTGAAGTTCAATTAAATATTTGCTTTCTCTATAACGAGTATAATTTTGATCCAAGACCTAAAGGCCATTCCTAGAATAATAGAAATTAAAAATTGAATCTTTAATAGTCTGAACAGGTCTTGACTTGTATTTGGCATCCTTGCATTTCCTTCGCTATAAAGGAAGAAGTTAGATAATTCTATCCACACCCTTTTTAATTATTTTCCTCAATCGGATTCTAAGGAAAGAATCGCCCCCGCACATTTATTAATTAAGAAATAAGTGAAAAAGTTTCCAAGATTCGGGTCGCTAGATATGGCGTAGTAATTAATAATAAATCTAAATATAAATTGTTTATATATGCCTATATAATGACTTCTCATTAAAATCTCAATAAAAAATTTTCTTTTTGTATTTTTAAACCGAAGCTTTTAAAGCTAGACACTAGATTATGTAAAAACTGTCAAAACAAGATAAAGAGGCTTTAGAAAAAATGCATTATAGTACGTTCACTAGTCTAAGTCTGTATAAGGAGAAATGAATGAGGTTGTTCTCTGCTTGATAGAAATCAACATATATCTATATTTTTTTTAATTAAATACATATTACATATATTATTTTGTTAGGGAATATACGATGGGTGGCCAAATTATTAGGGACATTACAAATTTTCAAGTTTAAATGAATTTAATGAGAAAATAAATGATTTTGGGTCTCGAAGTTATTTTTTTTCATTATAATACTTTATTTAGAATATAAAACCCTATAATTACTTATTCATATCTATTTATTTTTTTATAAAAATATTAATATTAATAACAAATTCAAATTTAGGGAACGAAGAAAAGATTATTTTTATTACAGACAAAAGGATAAGCCGGGGCTCGAACCCGGGATCTTTGTATATGTACTGCAATGCTTTGTCATAAGAGGTTTACCTCCCATATCCACTAAGCTACTGATCCCCGAACCCAAACTAATACCTTTTGTCTATATGAATTATAGAATTTCTTTTTTAATCCTCTCCTCGTTCATTTTTCGCAGCTTAGGCCTTGATTCATTAATTAAAGAATTAATTATTCCAGCGCCTCCCAATCAATCGCAGACCCCAAAGATCGAAAATAATTTTCTCTTCACCCGGGGCGCGACCACAACGAGGCCGTGTAAAGACAATTAATAACAAATTCAAATTTAGGGAACGAAGAAAAGATTATTTTTATTACAGACAAAAGGATCAGCCGGGGCTCGAACCCGGGATCTTTGCATATGTACTGCAATGCTTTGTCATTGCTCATTCATATAGACAAAAGGTATTAGTTTGGGTTCGGGGATCAGTAGCTTAGTGGATATGGGAGGTAAACCTCTTATGACAAGGCATTGCAGTACATATGCAAGGATTCCGGGTTCGAGCCCCGGCTGTTCCTTTTGTCTGTAATAAAAATAATCTTTTCTTCGTTCCCTAAATTTGAATTTGTTATTAATTGTCTTTACACGGCCTCGTTGTGGTCGCGCCCCGGGTGAAGAGAAAATTATTTTCGATCTTTGGGGTCTGCGATTGATTGGGCGGCGCTGGAATAATTAATTGATTAATATTAATAATATTAAATATTATGTTCAATCTTAAAATTTTGTAATGTCCATCCTTTGCTGCGATTACGGCTTCCAGGCGTCGGAGCATGCTTTTTATGCATAATTTTGGGTTGTTTTGGAGATTGGCGCTGTGATGCCACATTCTGATAAGGGTTTCTATCAATAGCCCCTTGGCGGTGATGATTTCTTTGGCGATCTCTAGCTTAGTGAACTCCCATAGGTTTTCTAAGGGGTTCATATCAGGCAAATAATAATGATACCAGCAACAAAAATAAAGAAAAAAAAATATTTAAAAACAATTTATTTGCTCACAAAATTTATTTAAACTTGAAAATTGGAAAAAAAAGTGTACTGTCCCTAATAATTTGGCCACCCGCTATAGTTTCAAAGGTTCGACTTTCATCATCAGCCATTTTAATTAAAACTATTCAATCTTTTATTTTTCTTGAGTTCAAATACCCGATTGGATGTAAGTAAATTCGTTTTTTGTTATAGTAAGCAATAACAGCTTACGTCGCTAACACAAAGCTATTACTAGCTTTAAAATATTGTTCTTTAAGACCATCGCCTCAGGGTCTGGAGCGACCTGACACCTAATGGACTTTTTTAAACCCCCGCACCAAGTATTTCGTGTGGATCGTCCTGTTCCCTAGTCAGTGTGTAAGGACGTGCCCAAGCTAAGGGCAGGGGGGCAACTGCCCCCTCTAGAGGAAGAAATAAAATCTATTATTTTCTTGATTAATTCTGAGAATTTTTACTTTATCCAATGCGAAGCATGGGAGAAAGTATTGGAATCGCTCTCGCGGCAAGCGCGACTTCAAAAGATCCTCAGGTAAAGACTACGGAACCCATAGACTCAATTAAGGTCACAAATTGAAGTATTCAATGAGATTGAATTTTAGCACGTGACGGTTTTGCCAAAAATTACCTGGAATCTCAAAAAAAAAAAAAAAAAATTTGAATTTAAAATCCTTTCTTTGTCTGTTTAAAGAGTAGAAACATATTTTTTTTGTGATAAATTTTGATTAAAGGTTTTTAATTTTTTGATTGTTCAAGTGTGTAAAAGTTCAAGATTCTTGAGCAATTGGGGCATGATCCAACAATGTATTATAGTTTAAATAAAAAGGATTAAAGGATGTTTCGTCGCGTAGTGGAATTGTCTTTTGACAAAGAGTGATAGAATGAGCCACTGAGGAAGTCGAAATTAATCGACGAAACGTCTGGCCCATTCAATAAAAACTCTGTTTTTTATTTTTGTCCAATTCCCTGCTATTCCTGTTAATTAATTAGTACTTTATTTCAGTACTTTTTTAGTTTTTTCTAAATATCTTGAAAATGACTAAACCAATTTTGATGAAATTTAATATCCTAATTAAGTACCTTGGGGACCACAAAAAAGGTTAAATAAAGTTTTTAGTAAAATTATATTTTAAAGTACTTTACTCAAGAACATATTAATATTTCAAATGAATTTGGATAAAGTTTAGCAACGATTCGTTGCAGTTTATTTATTTATATATATATCTAAATTTTTTGAGGATACAAATTCTCTTTTAAATAGGTGTTAGTTTTATTCGTTTTTGACAAAAAAACACATTTTTATCTTTCATTTTACTTTATTCTATTGTCACCCAGGAACGTTTCAACATTTGCAAATATGTCATCTTCAGCCTTGGAACAATCTTAAGATGGGAAAAATTCCCTCACATCGAAATTAACACAATATGTAACATTATTCTTCTGCCCAACAATTATTTTTTCCCATCTTAAGATTGTTCCAAGGCTGAAGATGACATATTTGTAAATGTCGAAACGTTCCTGGGTGACAATAGAATAAAGAAAAATAAAAGATAAAAATGTATTTTTTCTAAAAAAAAATAAAACTAACACCTATTTAAAAGATAATTTGTATCCTCCAAAAATTTAGATATATATATAAAATCTATTATGTTGGGAAATAAAAAATAGAACATGTAAAAATATTTCCCCTAATTCATAGAGGAATCTTTTTAAAATAATTTATAATATTAAACTTATAGACTAGGCATTTAAATTGAAAGTTTTTTCTAAGAGTAGCAGTTATTTATAAATTAAAGGAGACAATAAAAGAGTGTGTCTTCTACTGGAAAAATAATAGTAATAGACTGATGAAGAAGGCAAACCCCTCGAAACTATAGTCCCGTTATAAATAAATTTAAAAAATTATTTTTCCAGCAGAAGACACACTCTTTTATTGTCTCCTTTAACTACACATTTATTTATATTTTATTCATTTATTTCGAATTCTCACCCCCTCTCCTTCGAAAATAATATGAGCTGCCCCCTCCTAGCTCAAATCCTGGGCACGCCCTTGTCAATGTACATCTCGAACGCCTACCGAATTTCCTTACAAGTTAAAGTACTTCATACTAAACTGTCTTTTCTATGTCCGCTAGTTATAAAAGTGTTCCTCGGTCGATTTAGAGTCGAGTCCATCTGCTTACTTATATCAGAAACCCCAGCTGACCGGGTTATTATTGAACTCCCATTGCTTCGCCAGTGCAATACAGACAATCCACCCCCGTGTATTTTTTCACCCCTCTGAACAATACACTTCATTATTTTTTTTTCAATATTTAATATAGTGAATAACCGCTTATGTAAATTATATTACAATAAATCGTAAACTATTTTCTATTTTATATATGGGCTTTCTCTTTACACCTAAAATTTCCTAATTGTTCTTCCTCAAAAATTAATTACGTGAATCGCCTCTGCGCTCATCCAACTTCTATTAAATATTTTTAATTAACTAAGTATATTATTGTAAAGTAATGAAATAAAATTGTCATCATCATATCTTTTAAAGGAAGGTATATTGAAAAATATTTTACTAATTAATAATTTTTTTAGGTGTTGCATAACTATTTCAGAAATTATGATATGTCTTTTCGCCCATGGGTAGGTAGCTACTTCAAAAATTATTAAATTTTAGCTAGATTCTTTATTCTTTCAAAAGCTTCTAATTTGACGATTCTAGTATTTGTTAATTTTCATCTGGAAGTTCTAAGACAAGTGAGCTTATAATTTAAATAGTTCTTCTTATTGGAAATATATATTTGATATATTATATTATGCTTTGACATCAGGAGGAACTTTATTTCTATTCTTAAGAAATTATTTAAAACATTTTTTAACATTATTATTATATTCTGAATAATTACAAGGTATAAATAGAAAAGAGCAAATATTTATTAATACAACAAAAATCCAGTCCCTGAGAATTGAACCTGGAACCTTAAGCTTTCTTATAGCGTATTAGACTTAATGCACTCACTCGTACCGTCCTCGGATGTACCGAGCATAGCTATTTTACATTTCAAAGTACGCAGATGCTCAATACGCCCTAGCACAGTGAGAGTGAATTAAGGCTAATATGCTATTAGAGATCGTTTTATACAAATTTATAAATTTTTGAGAAAATTATGAACTAAAAGGATACTTATACCAAAACCTTCCTATGAAATCACTATCAGATACCTAGCTTAAGTTGTTCATTTCCCTGATAATGTTTTTGAATTATCGTGATAACAGACTTTCCAGAAATATTCAGTTTTCAGATTACTTTTCTACTTAATTATTTCATATAGGTATAGTTTTTAATATTTTATAAAATCCTTAAAAAATTAAATCATAATAAAAAGAACATCAAATGAAACTCCTGTGGCAAGCGTTCAGCTTATTTACTAATCTATTTAATATAACGTTTGATCTTTGATTTAATATTTTTATAGCTAATGAACAACCTACGAGCAATATAATCATTTGAATTGTGAATTAAGCTGTGAAATGTGTAATCACTCAGTGTCATAATATACGAATGTATTTCAATTAGAAACTATATACTCCTCCCGCTCAGGATAGATTACTCAGGTTGAGGATGTTGTGCCTGGGGAAATTTAATGTATCTCAATTATGACTTAAATTACATTCATATTACCGCCAGGCTGTAATTCAATATCGATTAGTACATAGGGCATTTTAAATTCGTACACAGTGTATGTGATACATATTATAATCAAAGTGATTAAATGTTTTTATTTATATCAACTGAAATCATGTAATAAAAAAAGTATATTTTTTAATATTTTACTATAACTTGTTCAGAATTAAAAGATAACAGGGCATTTTACCGAATTTGCCGATTAGACTAATGTAATTTGATTTTTTCCGAAGATTATGTGTTGTTGTTCATGCAAGAGCCTTGATAAAAAAAATATTTCCATAATATTGTTACTTTCTTGGTCCAGTAACAACAAAATCGGTTTCCATATTATTGTTTCCTTTACCTAAGAAAAGTATTTTTCCTTAGAAATAATATTTTTGTTTATTATAGTGATTTTTATATAGTATTTTAAATTTCCAGTGTTTTCCAGTTTAGTTTTCATACTTTTTAAAGCCTCCTTTATAATCATATTAATTAATTTCTTCTACGTTTACATGTATACATAGCGTCTTCTCATGCCAAAACCACTAATAGGTATGTAAATTTTCTGATGTTTCACTAATGTTATTTTTCAATCCAATTTTCGGAAAACTTTTGATGATAGAGACACGAACGTGATAGAACTATTAAATCAAAATCAACTTCGAGTTCTATATTCAGGAATGTAAGTAAATAAAGATATATAGAAAAATTTAAATGGCAAAAACTCTAAAGTAGGGTTTTCCCCATTCGAGGTTTTGGCATAAGGGTAATGATATTCCAGATTATTAGTATACAGAAATATATTTTATTTCATATTAGTTGACGTAGCATGGCTTGCTTCCTTATTGCTTAGGCCGCTAACACTCCCCTATATCGCTCATGATTGCCTACCATTCAGGCTCGCCCATATATCTACTCTTATTAAACGAGCAAAAATTGTATATTTATTTATATATATATATATTTGTATCTTGGTTCTATTTTGAAAACGGCCTTACCGATTTTGATGAAACAAAATCTATTAACAAGTTTTGAAGATGAGAAAACGATCTGGCTATGTCTGGACCTCATCAAAATTCATCTTAATTATTTTTTTCTTAATTAAAGTAATTATTGATAGATGAAAATCTCAATAAAAAAAAAATGATTTGGCCCATGTCAGATTAGAACCTGAGACCTCGTGCATCATAGGCAGAGACTTTACCAGTAGAGTATAGAATTAATTTAAAAATCTTTGATTTTTTACTTTTATTAAAATGAATATTTTTGAATTTGACTTTATTATAAGTGTGGCAATAATTGAATATATTATATATAGCTATGTATTTTATAAATAGAATTTATTGAATAAATTGCAGCGCGGATAATTTGAAATATGTATAATTGAATTAAGCTGAAAGGAAGACAACAATTAATTTTAAATTCAGAAACATTAAATATATTAATAATTATTCCTTGGCCTCACTCCCCCCCCCCCCCCCCACTCTTCTAATTAAAATTAAATATTCAATTCTCTTTTCTACGGGCAATTATCCTTGAAATTGTCTTCCTAAAAAAATATTTGGTTGGTGAAAGTTATCACTTCTGTCGCGCGTCCCGAGACGCACACATTTTTTTTAATTTTATGTTTTTATTTCAGATTCTATACGATTATTTTTTTTATTATTATTTTCCTATTTATTTTTTTATAATGTTTATCAATATGAACGAATGTGGTCAAATTGGTGTACGAGTAAACAAATATACACATAATATGTGGACCATTAGAAAGATAGAAATGCAAAAACTGGGTGATGGGTGGGGATCGATGTGGGGGGTGCAGGAGGTGGGGTGCAGTTGTGGTGGTCCGGGGATGGGAAGGGCGGGTGGGGTGGGGCGGAGTGGGCGTCCAGTGTTGGGGGCGAGGTGTGTGGTTTCGGGAGGGGGGGGGGCGCGTGCATCGCTCGGTGCCTCCAGGTACTATTCGCTTATGATAGTTTACTTCAGTAGAATTGGTATGAATATATGATTTGCCTATCATGTTTTAACATATATATTTTCTAAAAACTTAAAATAAAATACTGTAAAATATTTATCTGCTGCACCCACAAAAATCCTTTAGTAATTTTATCTTGGTAATTGAATGTCATGTTATTCCTTTTGAAAAGCGATGTTTCAAAGGATTTTCCCTCCATCTCCAGGATATATATGGATCAATGGAAAACATGAAACCACTTTCTTGTCACCTTTGTCAAAATTTAAGTTTAAGTCACAATCTTTTTCTTCGTAGTCGTCAGGTGGATTCGAAAGAGAAATAGAAAAATTGCGGTCAGAGCAGCAATTGATAGAAAATATTCTCGTTAATGCAATCATCACTTTAAATTAGTTCATTATGTTATAATTTTTAGTAACTAATCTTAAAGATTTAATTTCCAACTAAATTGAATGATCTTAATTCTTAACTAAAGATTAGAATAATATATCCTAAAGAAGTAGAATAAAAGTAAATTTTGAAATGAAAAAAAAAAATTAAGCCGAAAATTGGAAAACTTGGACCTCTTGGCTAAGAACAAAGAGTTTTCGAGATTCGCATCGGATAAATGAAGTGAGGACGCAGAGCGCATAGTCCCTGCCTATTTCTAAATTTTTTAAACGAATAGTTCTCTAATTCCTCTCGTGAAGAGAAGTGATCTCCATCCGAATTGCAAGGTGAGTCTTTATTCTCAGCCCCAGGACAGCACTTGCAGCTTGGGCTTCTCAGCTCAAACCAACACAGCAAGAAAGGTATTTATTCTCTGTCATTAAAGTAACTTGAGTCCTTCTTAAGAATAGTAGTGTACCTACTAGTACTACCTGGAGTCTGGCGACCAGATATTCCCAGTGCAGATGTGCCTCGGATCTTGAGGACAGAGCCACTCCTCGACAACCCACAAGGCCTCCATTCATCTTGCTTGTTCGAAAAACCCAAAACGGAGAGCTCACGTCCCTGAATGTCATCAAAAAAGTCCAAGTTTTCCTCTTTTTGTCATTTGAACCGATGATTGGATTAAATCCCAATCTAAAGAACCGAAGTAGTAGATAGATCTGAGAATTTCTTTCGTCTAGGCTACACTAGAGCTAGAGTTAAGAAATCTGAGGAACTATTTACTGAGTTAGTTTTACATGCACATAGAGTTAAATGAACAATGTACATACACATGTTAAGATATATGGTATTTTGACATTCAATCGGTTTTATTATTCATTTACTAGAAAACTAAAAACTAATTTGCCGTTTTCTAAAAAAGTATTTTAAAAAAATTAAATGTGTTTTTGTTATTATTAGATGATAAAATATTTTTTCTATTATATATACAGTGGCGAAAATTTTCATGAGGGGGGTCAATCCATAAAGCAAAATATTCAGTGAAAATTTTTTTTATTAAAACAAATAGGTTCTTCAAGAAATTAAAAAAGATCATAATTATTGATTAAATATATTTAATAACGGTTAGTTTGCCATAAGAAACGGTTTTTCGTTGCCGTTACTCATCCCATGAGGCCTGTCCGGGGGGGGCTTGTAGACCCCAAAAACCCCCCCCCCCCCCCCCCCCGTGGCTACGCCCCTGTTTATATAGCATAATTTTTTTACCTAAAAAATTGTTATATAAAAGACATTTCCAATTTATTGTTCAACTGAGTGATTTTAAGAAACATTTTCTTTATTTGAACTACATAATTGTAAATTGTAATTATTAATTTTAAAAAAGTTATATTCCTAGATATCAGAGCTAAATATTTTACAATTTAATTTTTATTCCGGCGAAGCCCACTGGCTAGCAAAAGACCCGCCGAAGGCGGGCCTTTAAGCTAGTGTTTACATAAAATTGTAGAGCATGGAAAAGTAAAAAAAGACACTGTTTTACATATCGTAAAATATATAAAAATGAGAAAAATCACAAAAAATACAATATAACATTAAACAATAATATAGTATGATTGAATAATAATATTAAATAGTTAATATCAAAATATAATAGTTAAATTCTCATCTTTAAGATGGTTAAGGGGGGGGGGGGGGTATGATAAAGTTCTGAGATAGCCACATCTAAATTATTCTTTTTAATAAAGACTCACTCAAAACAAATATTTCCTCAAGACAAATATTACACCCTCTCCAAAATAATAATCTAATTAAAATTTTAATACTATTTTTGATATTGGTAAAAATGATTATATAAGAGATAACTTGTAAATGTCAAGTTTGTATCTTATTTGTCTTACAAGATATAATAATGCTTTGACACACTGAGGGACAGTCAGAGAGACAGACAGACAGACATTTCTATGACACTTTTTTCGTTTGAACAGAATACTAAAAATAGAATCTTTAAATGAAAAGCTAGATTAAAGCTAATTAGAATAAATTTGACACTAAACAATTTTTTAGCTCAACCTCCTTTTTGATTGAAAATTTTCCGAATTAGCAAAATTTATGGAAGAAAAACATTGTTATTTTTCAATTTTTTTATTTATTTTTTTTTCAAGTGAGATACATTTAAAAAAAAAAATTTAACCGACTTCAAAAAAAGAGGAGGTACTCAATTCGAATGATTTTTTTTTTTTTTTGTCTATTTTACCCCATATCTTCGCCAATTGTGAACCGATTTTGATGATTTTTTTTTCATTGGGTTCAGTCTAGTTCCCTATTGGTCCCGTTTTTTTCATTGGTATTGGACCTTTTTTGGTATGTTTGTTTAGGCATAACTTCTTTGTTTATTAACCGATTTCGATGATTCTTTTTATATTGGAAAGAGGGTACCTTAGGGGTGGTCCTATATTAATTTGGACAAGTTCTGATGATATGATCAATGACGAATTAACTAATTAATTAATTAATTAATTAAATATCCAATTCTTATGAGCAAATAATCGAAATTATAATAAATAAATTTTTTTATAAAAAATCAATCTTAAAACGTTCATTTAAAACCCGCAAACGTTTCTAGAGAATTTTTATATTTATGAATTTAATTTTATTATCATTTTCTGATTCATTCGCCAGACGCTTTCTCTTACGAGATGCATGCAAGGTATTATATTATTATATTAAGTCACTATTAATAACATCATTAAAAAGAGAAAAATAAAAATAATTTTTAGAAATAAAAATAAAACCGACTTCAAAAAAATTAAATGCAACAAATAAAATAATAAAACTCAAAAATAAAATAAAATACACTAAAAGGTATAAAATAATAATCTAATTTAGTTACAATTAAAAGACCAAATATTTACATGAAATCACTTTTTGAAGTCGGTGCTAAACAAACTATATAAGCGAGCGTACCTGCAAATCGTACTAAGTAAAATCCGTCGAGTTTGATTCATAAAATGTATATATTTGGCACCGACTTCAAAAAGTGATTTCATGTAAATATTTCGTCGTTTAGTTCTAACTAAATTAAATTATTATTTTATACCTTTTAGTGTATTTTATTTTATTTTTGAGTTTTATTATTTTATTTGTTCCATTTAATTTTTTTGAAGTCGGTTTTATTTTTTTTTTTATAAAAATTATTTTTACTTTAAAAAAATATATGACTTATCTCCTCTAATACTTTCATTGAAGTAATTAACATAATAAAAATAAATTTATTAAGATATCAAAAGTCAACTTCGTTCCATAAGCCAGTTAATGGGGAAGCCTGTAGGGTAGGCAGCCAGTAGCGAACTAAGGGACGCTGCTTAGAGGGAGGGAAGGAAGCCTTGGTAAGCCAAGGGAAAGGAAATAAATTATTGTACATTTGATACTTTAGTACAGGCCTTCCAACCCGAGGCCCAGCACTTCAATGAATGAGGCTTGACATAAAATTATAAACTTCCTTCAAACATTAAGATTTTTATGTACTAACTAGAAAACAAATCTGATACAATCTGATGTTTTTTTTTATCTAAAATTAGAGATTGGGAAATCATCCCAAAAGTTTTCGAATAATAAAAAGGCAGATTTTCAATTTTTAATATGAAAAAATATATCAAGATTTCGGAAAAAATAATCGCAATTGTGGCTTATTTTGACTCCATTTTTTAACCGACTTTTAAAAGGAGTTTATCAATTCAACGCAATGTCTGTTTTTTTTTTTGTTTTTTGTGTTTGAACATTTATTTCTCTTTACCATGTGGACCGATTTCGATAATTTTTTTGCATTGGGTTCAGTCTAGTACCCGATTGGTCCCGTTTTTTTTCATTGGTATTGGACATTTTTTTTATGTATGTACATGCATAACTTCTTTGTTTATAGACCGATTTCGATTATTCTTTTTTTATTGGAAAGGAGGTAACTTAGGGGTGGTACCATATTAAGTTGGTCAAATTCTGATGATTGTTTGTCAATTTCTCTTTAACTTGTGGACCGATTTCGATGATTTTTTTGAATTGGGTTCAGTATAGGTCCCGATTGGTCCCGTATAATTTCATTGGTATTGGAACTTTTTTTGTTATGTATGTTCACACATAACTTCTTTGTTTATTGTCCGGTTTCAATGATTCTTTTTATTGGAAAGGGGGTATCTTAGGGGTGCTACCATATTAATTTGGCCAAGTTCCGATAATATGATCAATGACAAAATAACGGAAATCTCCAATTCTTATGAGCAATTAATGAAATTATAATAAATAAAAACTTTTATATATAAAAAAACAATCTTAAAATGTACATTTAAAACCCGCTAACGTTTCGAGATAATTTCTATATTTATGAATTGAATTTTAAAATAAAAATAATTTTTAGAAAAAAAACTGACTTCAAAAAAATTAAATGAAACAAATAAAATAATAAGAACTCAAAAATAATATAAAATGCAGTAAAAGGTATGAACTAATTATCTAATTTATTTACAACTAAACGATGAAATTGTTACGTGAAATCACTTTTTGAAGTCGGTGCCAAACAAACTATATAATCGAGCTTACGCGATGTTGTCTTCATTATACTCCAAACATACTAAGATCCGTCGAATGCGATTCATAAAATGTAAATGTTTGGCACCGACTTCAAAAAGTGATTTCATGTAACAATTTCATCGTTTAGTTGTAACTAAATAAGATAATTATTTTATACCTTTTAGTGAATTTTATTTTATTTTTGAGTTCTTATTATTTTATTTGTTGCATTTATTTTTTTGAAGTCAGTTTTTTTTCTAAAAATTATATTTTTTATTAAATGGTCACCCATCCACAAATCTCCTAGGTGTTGTGTTATTTAACCTCTCTGATCGTTTACTTTCTTTAGATTAATTAAAAAACAAAATGAATATTCTGAGTAGTATTTTTAATTAGACGGTAGCCCATCCGAAAATGTCTCAGGTGTCATATTGCTTAACCTCTCTGATCGTATTTTGGCTTTGGATTAATTAAAACAAATATGTATATTATTTTTTTTTTTCAATTAGGCGGTCACCCATCCAAAATCAGTCATATCTCATGCTGCTTAACCCCTCTGATCGTTTACTGCTATATATTTAAAACATACAAACAAAATGAATATGAGTATTTTTCATTAAACGGTCACCCATCCAAAAATCTCCCTGATGTCATGTTGCTTAATCTTCCTGATCGTTTACTTCCTCTGGATTAATAAAAAACAAAATGAATATCGGAATAGTATTTTTTTTTTTTTTTTTTATAATCAGGAACGATGCTTTTTGAATCACAGTAGGAAGATCGAGTCCTTATAGAATGATGGT
>JALMQS010000228.1:3219066-3230250 GCA_024734495.1 Forficula auricularia
ATGAGAATAATCTTGAAAATGTAATAGATACACCAGTATTAATGCCATGCTAAATCCGCTTAATTTTCTCAATGTTAAGGAGACTATCTATTGCAATTCAATAATTATGATCTTTAAAATAAGGAACAATTTAGCACCAAAATATTTACTAGAAAAATTAAAATATACAAATATAGGGGGTTGTTATGATTTGAGAAGTGGGGAAAATTTCAAAATGTTTGCAGGACAAATAAAATTTTTTAAAGTTTATTCTACAGGGGTTTGTAGGAATACAATAAAGTGGCAATTAAGGTAGTTCTTTCACAAATGCAAAAATTCAAGAAGTCTTTGAAACTTGGAATATACGAGTAAGTCATTAAAAGCATAATACACATACTGTTAAAATTTGAAGACGATTTACCACACCAAACATGAAATAATTGCAATTAAAAATGACATTTTTAACATAGGTTAGATAGGGAAAGGGTGTTGATATGATAATTATTTAATTTTTTCATTGAAGGACTATCACCATCTTGATGAAAAACTAATATTTGTTAGAATAATATATTCGGAGTAACTTAAAAAAAGTCGAAATTACTTAGCACGTAGTTTTGATAAAAAAAAAAAAACATATTTGGGCGACTATTTTTAGTGGAGGGGATATAAGCACAATGGCTTGGAAACGACCGGCAAGTATGTGTGTATCTATATAGAGATTTCGTAGTGTGAGTGGACAGTCAGGTAAAGAAAAATGCCCTAAAATTTTAGTTCCTTTCATATTTATAGAGTGGTTAAGAGGCTAAAACTTTTGGCGTGGATTGTCGCGAAAGAACCTCCTTAAGATAAAGAATGCCACGGGAATTCATGAATTCAAGAATCGATTGTTAAAATTTGTAATTTCTAAGAGATGATCTTCTTGTGATATCTCCACCAAAATGATAATGCTAAGTTGTGGTATACTTTGTGTTGTTTGCTGTATTATTATTATAATGTTTATATGTATATTATGTATAGTATTGGTATTGTATGGTATAGTATTGTATGTGTAATATATGTATTCTATTGTATTATTGTTGTACATTATTTTTGTAATGTTTTATATTGTATTGTATTGTTAACTTTTATGAATGTATATGTATAGCTGAAAAATAGCTAATTATTATTATTATAACATTGGCGGCGAAAGGACCTCCTTAATCGCAATTAATTAAAAATGTATTTTTCTTTTAATATACATATTCCTCTTTAGTGTTTTTATAGTATTAAATTATATGTTTAATTTGAGGTACTTGAGGATTTTGCTTTTGAATTCAATCAAGCATGATGTAATATCAATAAGAAATTGGAAAAAATTCTTAATGTTGCCCTAGTAATAAAAAAATTGTTCTAATATTGAAAATTTATTTTTGAATTTAATTAACTTGGACAAATGCAATTTTTTAATTAATTTTAGTAAATAAACAAATAGTAAGTTTTAAAATAAAAAATTTGAGTAATTAAATAATTTTTTAATTGAAATTAATTTATGTTTATATCATCACAATGTCTTGAAATCTCAATCAAATCATTCAAAAAATGACATTTTATGCATTTTAAACCGGAAGTTCTAAAGCTAGAAAGCGTTAAATCTAATCAGTTCTCCCCATTGGAAACATAAATATTTTGGAACCAGAACGAAATTTCTACGATGTATCGTTCTTGGAGTTATCTTGGATATCGGAACCCAGACAGACAGCCAGATAAACAGACAAGCATTTATTCTCTCGATATTTAAACAAACACGGAACAAGAGCCAGGGGGCCCAGCTCCGAAACAAACACACAGATAGAAAAACAACATCATGGTTGAAAATTATTTTTCTCCAAGTTTCAGACATTAAATTGAAAGTTTTTGCCGAGAGTAGCAGAATTTTTATATATTGAAGGAGACAATAAAAGAGTGTGTCTTCTGCTGGAATTGTAAATTTTATTTATTTATAACGAGACTATAGTTCTCGAGGGCTTTGCCCTCTTTCATCAGTCTATTACAATGAATTCACAGGAATTAATTTATGATGGCAAAGCCCTCGAAACTATAGTCTCGTTATAAATAAATAAAATTTATAATTCCAGCAGAAGACACACTCTTTTATTGTCTCCTTCAATTTCAGTCATTTTTAAACACAATGAGAAAAAATCAGGCACAGCCTATTAGGGTGCTCCTTATTTTGGATATTTTCTAATATTTACGCTGACAGGGACTCTTGTGGTTAGAAATAAATTTATAAAAAAATATTCCCTAAGTCTCAAGTCTCTATCTCAATTTTAATCTAGTGCTAAACAGCGATTAAGTTTCCCATCTAAATAACATGGGGTTTTTGGAAATTTTTTATTCCGGCCAAAGTAATGGTTCAAAAATTTGAAACTCTGTAAACTTTATCCTTATAATAGTAGAAATGCTTCAGAATTTTTACAGATTTTCAGTTATTAGAATTTCGGAGTTACATCTAGATAAAATACTGCTATATCTTAGTATTAATATGTTATAGACTCCAAAATTATAACAGCTAAAAATCTGTAAAAATTCTGAGCGATAGATACTATTATAAGGATAAAGTCTACAGAGTTTCAAATTTTTTGAACAATTACTTTGGCCGGAATAAAAAATTGATCGTTCAATTCCAAAAACCCCATGTTATTTAGATGGGAAACTTAATCGCTGTGTAGCACTAGGTTAAAATTGAGATAGAGACTTGAAACTTGGAGGATATTTTTTTTATTTATTTCTAACCATATGAGCCCCTGTCAGCGTAAATATTCGAAAATATTCAAAATAAGGAGCACCCTATAGCCTATAATCTACATTAAAGCTAGAAGCCAATTCTGTCAGATTAAAATGTAGCTGGTTAGTTTCAATCTAACTTCAAACCAACTACTTATCTCGAGGTCAATCGTCTAATTTTTGCTCTTATCTATCTTTTAATAATAATCCCACATGAACGTATCAATAAATGTGATACAGTTTCAATTTTAACCATCTTTTGTATATACACTTTTGAACTAAAAACTCTATAGTCAAATGAATATTTTACCATTGTATTACCCCTGTTACCACTTGTGTAGAACATGTTTTCGAGACACTGGGAGATCTTTTGAACATCTTAAAGAAATAAATTTAAAGCCCATAAGAGCCGAATAAGATATCTTCTAGAGCGAATCTGCTATCTGAACATACTCTTTTATTGTCTCCTTCAATACTATATATTAGAAACAGATATGTGCTTATTATATTCTATGCCATATATATATAATTTTCGAATTATTGAAATTTTTTATTCAGACAATAGTGTAATTAATCTTTTGGAATATTGTAAGGATATTTATAAAGGGCGAAGACCCTCTTCTAAGCCTCTTATCGATTGACAGAAAAAAGAAGTCACCTAAAAATAATAGGCTCTCTAAGAGAAAAAGAAGTTGCCTCCCACTAATTTAAATGACTAGAATAAAAAGGAAGGAAAATATAATAATGTCTTAAATTTTAACACAGCTCTAATATACTAAATATGTATTTTCTATTTTTGAAGAAAAATACAATTTTTGGGAACTTAGAATGAAACATTAAATTATGTGAATTAATTCGAAATATACATTTTTTTTAATTGAAATTGTTGAGAGAAGGAGTTACACCAAAAAAGGTGCATCCACAAAAGGCCTGGGTTGGCCACTCCGTCATGAAAAGAAGAAGAAAAGGGGATTTTATGGGGGTGGATAGGGGTCTGTGGGTGTGGGCTTTAAACATCTGAATGTTATAAGACGCGGGAAAGACGGTGCGGTGGCTGGGAGGGAGTTCCATTCTCTGAAGGTCATAGGGATAAAAGAGTTGGCGAACTCGCTTGTTCGATTTTTATCCAATTTGTCAGCGAAGGGGTGCTGAGCGTTCGGAACCGCGTGTTTCTTGTAAAGATGGCTTTATGGGGGATAATTGATTCCATTTGTTTGCCAATAGATATAATGAACAAAGTAATAGCAAGAAAATAGTTTGAAGCAAATAATACGATTGATTACATTCATGAACACTTAATGACGACTCGGGGAGGCCGAAACGTTGGGATTCTAATAGGAAATTGGAGCAAAAAGTTAAACTTTTTCAAGACTTGCTACGCTTTTTGAAGTTTTTGGTGAATTAATAATTTTAATGATAAATATCTAAATGTCCAAATATCCATTTGTCTGTACTTATGTAGGTATGTGCGTATGTACCCCACTTGCGTTTCGCAACGGTAAGTCTCAGAGCTACGAAATTTGAAATTCAAGCTCGATATGAGGCTAGAAGGAGTACAATAAGCATTTGGTTGAAATCGGAACACGGGAAGTTGACATTTACATGAAGATTTTTCGTTTTTTGTGGAGTAAATTAGTGTCGAGTCGCAAACATATCTTCAACGCCCATATATGATAATAATTCACAGAGCTTTGGACTTTGAATTTTAAGATATCTATTGCTAAAAAAAGTATTTTGTTCTTTTGGTTGAATTCCGGGAGCGTTTTTAGGCTTTTTTTCTGGTTTTCTCAAAACATCATTGGGGAAATCCAATTTGAAGTAATTTGAAAGAAGAAATTGGTATGATGATTTCAAACAAGGGAGAAACTAATGTGAAAGTCGTGTAGTACTCACACCAATTAAGGCATCTGATAACAATAAATAAATAGTAGAAAAAAGAGAAAACTTTTTCAAGACTGTATGCTTTCAATAGATTTTAGTGACTTGGCAATTTAATGTTAGCCAACTGTTTGAGATAGAAAGGCATAGAGGTGCAGTTTATTAGTACAAACTTGTGAGCTAAATTTAAGCTGATTAGCTAAAATAGTTCATAATACAGCCATTTCTCTTAATTTTGAAATTATCATTAGCGTATGTTCTATCTTGAGTATAATTATTTCTTAATATAATTTTTTCAATGATTGATAAGAGCAAGTCACTTTTGAATTTATTTTTGAAATAAATCTTATGATATAATACTAATAACGAAATTTTAATTGAAATTAGCATAATTCAAAGTGAAAGGTTCAAATCAGGTGAACTCTCTTCAGTCAAGAACAATATTTCATCCTTTAACACTCTAATGAATCTGTATTGGAAATATAGTAAGTTATTAATTTTTTTTAATTTCAGAAAACTTGCACTTTTTTTCTTAAACATTCTATTCAAGTTTCTGGGCTTGCCCCACCTCGAGTAGAATTTTGAAGAAAAAAATCGTAATTAAGTAATTGCACATATTAGATAACTAGCTGAGAAGCCCGCCACCAAAAATAGGGGACATTTTGTGGGTTACTTTTTGCATTTCTAGACTTATAGTGGCCCACGGATTTTGTATACAAAATTTGGTTTAGTTTGCTCCAAGGGCAAGAATTTTCATTTTTTGAACACCACCCTCCCCCCCCCTCTCCACTATTTTGGGTGTTTAGTTTTTCATGTATAGCCTTCTAGTGGCCCACAGATTATGTAAACAAAATTTGGTTGATTTTGGTCCAAGGCAAGAAAGATACGAAGCCTTTTTTTTTGTCTTTTTAGACCACAAAATCAAAAATCCCCCATTTTTCAGTTCAGGGTTAAATTTCAAAAAATAAAAAATAACTCCCGAGATTTAGCATTAATAAACCTATGTACCAAATTTGAATGCTGAAACTTAAAAACTCGAGGAGATAGAGCACTTTCAAAATTTCAAAAATTTACCTCAAAATGTCTAGCTAGTGGACAACAGATTTTGTATACAAAATTTGGTTGAGTTTGGTTCAAGGGCAAGAAAGATGATCTCAGTAGCAAAGGCTGCAGCATGTAAGCTTGGCTTTCTTTTCCGAACCAACCGATTTTTCACCCCCACTCAACTCCTTATATTATACAAGGCTCAAATTCGCCCCCGTCTTGAATATTGCTCGCATTTGTGGAGAGGGGCCCCCAAGTATTCTCTCAGAAACCCTGGACGCACCAGAGACGAGCTATCAGACTGATAGGCGATCCTACATTAACTGACACTCTCGACTCCCTAGCCCATCGTAGATCTGTCTCCGCCCTTTCCCTTTTTTATAGATACTACCATGGCTTTTGTTCTGACGAAATTAAATCGATAATCCCACCAAGGGCTTCATTTGCGCGAAATACAACGATTTTCTAAACTCAACACCCCTACGCGCTTAAACAGGATACTAATCGAACAAACGCATTCGCCCCCCGACCGTCTTTCCAGCAACTTATGACCTTCAATCTTTCAAGACCAGCATCCACAGATACCTTCAACTTCTACCCAATCACTAAATCTCCCCTTATCTTCACGTTACAAGGGTCCACCACGGACTACAGAGGTTGTACCTTCTTGGTGCAACTTCTTCCTGTATCAGTATCTTTATAAAAAAAAAAAAAAAAAAAACGAAGCCTTTTGTGTTTTAGACCCCTGAATTGAAAAATCCCCCATTTTTCAATTCAGGGGTCAAATTTCAAAAAAAAAACCTTCCCGAGATTTAGCATTAATAAACCTATGTACCAAATTTGAATGCTAAAACTTAATACTCAATTTTTTTCTTTTGTATTTCAATGCTTCATCCTTCTAAATTAAAGCCATATCGATATCTTTTCTGGTTTAAGAGATCTTGAAAAACTCTGAAATCACATTTTGGGGCCCTTTTCCCCCTTTAAGATTCGAATTTCAAAAATCCCTTCTTAGCACACCCATAAATCGTTGAAAGAATATACACTCCAAATTTCATCTTTCTAGGTCAAGCGGTTTAGGCTGTGCGTTGATAGATGAATGAATGAAACATCACCTTCTCTTTTTATTATATATATTAAGATAATTGTATCAGTCGCCGGCAAAACTTTACGATAAAAATATGAAAATAATTGGTTGAAATTAAGTAATTATCTTGTATGGCGATGTCCGACTTGATTCAAGGAAAATCAATTCCAGGCGTTTTTGGCACTCAGGTTCGGTTTCCGGTAAGGGGCCAGCAGGTTTTTTGACATACAATAAAATTTATCTTATAACTGTTATAAATTATTATTTTAAATTGACCCAAATGAATAATTTAAAAGTCAAATATAGCGAGTATTTCATTTGGATCTCATTTAATGGAAACGCCTTGTTAGGTAGGTAAGGTTGTTCTCTTTATTATTAAAGCCGAGTGGTAGGCGATTTTATTTTCGTTTTTTTATTTAGTCACCTCATTAAACTAACTACAGCTCTTTTCTTTTTACTATTTTTGAAATTCGAAAAAAAAAAAAAACTGATGTGGTCATCCACATGACTCATGACTTTAACATACACCTGGGTCCTCTCTTATATTTAATATTGAGTTTAAATAATTTATAATTATTTACAAAAGAACTCCCTTACCTCTATTAATTTTGGGTCTATTATTAATTAATAATATCTCCTTTTAATTATGAGACTATTTTATTAGAAGAAAGAATTTAACTTTAAGACAAATTCTAGGATTTTAGTAGAAATATTTTTTATATTTCGATATCAGAGGAGATTCTACTAAAATCCTAGGATTTATCCCAAAAATTAAATTTTTTCTTTTAATATACATTGGATAGGTTTGACTCGAGCTGATTTTTTTAAAAACATTCCAACTATTTTTAAAAAAAGATGCTCAAATCTTTAGTTTTATATTTAAATATCTGAGGTCTTGTATGAAAAACTTTTTTTTCATTTTAAGCTAAATTTTTGATTTCCGTTATGGAAGAATGGAGTAAAAAATTTCTGTGCCTATATATAAATTGCGATTCAGAGAGAGTTTTTTGTCTCGAGGGTGTGAGCTGACTGCCCGGAAAGCATGTTAGTTCTCAGGTTCTACTTCTGAGGGGATGAGTTTCCTCTGATATCGCAATATAAAAAATATGTCTACTAAAATCCAAGAATTTGTCCTAAAAATTAAATTCTTTCTTTTAATATACATTGGTTAGGTTTAACCCGAGCTGATTTTTTTAAAAACATTCCAACTATTTTCAAAAAAAAAGATACTCAAATCTTTAGTTTTATATTTTAATAGAAATATCAGATTTCTTTGATTTTGGTTTGAAATTATATTTTTAAACTAAAATCTAATCAGCTCTTAATCTCAATGCCCCAAAACTACATGTGAAATTTCGTTTTGATATTCCGACTAGATTTTGAGCTAGTGCGTCCGGAAAAATTTGGACAAACAGACATTTTTACAAAATAATTAATATCTAGAAAAATATAATTTTTTCGATGTTCACTTATTAGGTTTTTTTTTGTAGACCGAAATGCCATGGTTTCGTCCAATTTTTTTAATCAAAATAGTTTGAGCCATTTTTTAAATATTTCAAAAAAAATAAGCAAAAACACTCTTTTTTGTAGCCCTCAGGCCCCTGCCGGGCTGGACATATGTGCCCATAATTATGAAAGTGGACTAGTCAAAAAATAAAAAATAGTATTTTTCATATTTTATGTTCCATCCATTTAAAGAACAGTAAAATAATATGTCGGTTTTGAAAAATTGCATAAAATTGAACCTTTTAAGTGGATTTCTAGTTGTCTCATTATACAGAATTCGAATCCTGTTTATTTTACAAAACTTTAAATATCTCGAAACTATCAATCAATGACTTAGACCACTTTCATAATTATGGACACATATAATGAATGAATATTCATAAAGAGAAAATCAATGAGGTTGTACTTTGTCTGATTCAAATAAACGTATACATATAGATAACAGATATATATATATATATAGAGATTACTCATTTAATATAATAATATAAACCAAAATAATCCGTTTTATTTTCCTTTCTTATTATTAGAAAAGTATTTCAGGAGCATCGGACTTCGTGAATATATACTTATATATGTTTGCGTGTGTGTGTGTGTGTGAATGGATATAATATAGGGTTTCTTTCCGAAGCATTTGAATAAATATTCCCCTTGAAATAAACTGCAGATATATTCTGAAATATCCTGTAATTCAAATATCAACTCGATCGATCGTGAGCATTGGAATAAGTTAGTTGCAGCGAGGGACATAAGCTATTCTCCTCCTGAGAGAGCAAAGAACCACAAGAACCATGTTCTATGATAACATCACCTGGCCTCCTCTCCCTGGTTAACTTGTCCTCGAGTTCCCTTAATGGCTCTCTCTTCATGTACAAAAATAGACCTCGAAACAAACAATCAATTGCAGAATATTTTCCAATTTCATTTTTGAAACTATTGATTTAAATAGTAAATTTTAATGATCCTGGGCATACAAAACGAACTTGAGAAGAAATTACCAAGATTATATTTTGTGGATAAATTATTTTGAATACACACTTTTCTACTTTGCTATGATCTATCTCAGTGATTCTCAGCCTTTTTACTCATCACATTTATATTCATAGAATATAATGGGGAAGTATTGCGATGGCCTGTCTGGGTCCTGAGTCCTTTGAAGCTTGTATCTCAGAGATGAAAAAAAGTTAATTTAATTTTATAACTTCTAGGTGGAAATAATCGATGCCCTTAATAGTTGAAAATCTGATTTAGGACATAAAACCGAAATTTTGATCCCCAGAGGCCAAAAAGTGGCAACCCCCCCCCCCCCCCAGCACTAGCGTTTCGCAACCATAAGTCTCAGAGATACAAAATTCGAAACTTAAGCTTGATATAGGCTTGAAGGAGTACAGCAAGCTTTTGGCTGAAATCGGAAAACCGAAAATGGACATTTACATGAAAGATTTTTCGTTTTTTTTGATTTTCTCAAAAACGGCTCAACGATTTTTTTAAAAATTAGTGTATTTATCAAGTGTCATGAATTATTAGTTGTGTCGAATTTCTTAATCTCGATTAAAAAAAAATATTGTAACTTATTAATATTAATTTGAATGTAGCGATTCACTGAAAGTGTTCAATCAGTTTAAATGTGGAAAAAACAATACTACAACCAGATATGAAATGAAAACACACGTTGATCCAACAAAAAAAATATCGTAAAATAAACATAAAATATCAAAATTATTAGTTAAGTCGCATAAACCAAACAATATTTCAAATATATATTTGCGTTTCTTTTCGCTTACTTAATTTTTTCTAAAACTATATCATTAGTTGAAATTTACTATTATTATTTAATATGTTATTCTTCATGTAATTAAAGGGAACCTTAGTTATTTTAATTACTTTAATGCGATTAAAATATTTTAAAATACCCGATAAAAACAATTTGTCAAATATGGCCAGTAAGTCCATCGAGGGCAATAAACCAGAAATAAGTAAAAAATATTTAATAAAAATTCTGAATAAAAAAATAAATAAATAAATTGGAAAATACAATTTTAACTCATAAATTCAGATTAATGGATTTATTTTGATTAGATAATGTAAAATTTTTAAATAATATTAATTTCATATAGCGTTATTTAAATAATTCTCAACTTTAAAACTAAAAGCTAGCTAATGATCACTACACATTTTCATTTCCCATATTTATTATATTCAAGAAAATAATCGAGTTATATACATTATTAATAATAGCCAGTGCCTATGTGAGTGTGATTTTTTAAGGAGGATTAGAATTTTGGGCGTACTTTGTGTAACGCTTAATATTTTTAAAATATCGTAAAGAACTTCTCGATTCCTGACGGGGGTCCCCTGACCGCACACGTTTGAATTTTTATTTTACTATTTTAATAGTTCATCAGGGAGAATAATTTTTATTCGACTCAAAACTCGTCTGAACTTGTCTTTGATGCTTGAATCCGAGTGATATACCAGGCAGAGACTTCAAACCTTCTATCAGTACCCTTTTCGGAAAATCATTCATTTTAATTTCTTCTTGAAACTATGCAACAATATTATTTCATTACGAGAACTAATATACTTTTCAAACAAAAAAAATTTTTATAACGGATAATAATTTGAAAATTTAAAGATCCTCCTGAAATTTCAAAGTTGACCTTATATATTTATAAAAATACTTTAAATGTTTGAAATCTTAAGGATGCGCCGCATCCAATCCATGGACTGCACCCCACTGATATATATATTATATATTTTCATGAAACAATATTAAAAAATCAGATTAAATTTGATATTATAAATAAAATGTTTTTTTTTTAAGATGTGTAAGACGAAGAATTACTTAAAAGATGAAAAAGCTCCCGAGTGAGAGATAAACTCTATTATTTAGAAAATAACTGGGGTGGAATAGAAGCTGACGATGA